>VZRM01000829.1:120621-166722 GCA_013397955.1 Grantiella picta | reverse complement strand
ATATATATATATATATATATATAAATCTGGAACTGAATGATTCATTCTCTTGAATTGCCTGTTTTCTCACAATAAACAGAGAATCATCTACAAACTTAAACCAAATTTTGGATATCCAAATGGTGAGATAAATCCCACGCTCTGAGTAAGAATATTAGCAGATATACACTGATACATGAATAGCCTCCTAGCTTTAAATTGTGTGCTGTCAAGAATGTTTTATATTTCCTTTATGATAGCTTAAACACTTAATTTTTATTCAAATGGTTAAGAAACAGAAATAAACAACCACAATTTTTTTTCTTTTCATAGCACGTGTAACACCTTCAGTTTTGAACACAGGTTGTCATGCATTATTCGTTCCTAAAGTAAATTATTTAATGATCCCTTGACTTTCAAACATAAAAATTTGACTCCAGAAGGCGAGGTGATAGTAAATATATCAGCACTGGAGAGAATGTCAGAGTAAGAAAAAGTTATAAAAAATGTGAATGACTCCAAACTGCTCACTGCAATAAAGACATCCTTACTTGGTATCATAAACCTCAAGAAGCTGTCTTGTTTATGCAACTGGAAATTCAGTTTTCCCTGAATGCAGAAAAGATAACTCAGTGACAAGGAATTCCCTTTTGCTATCTTCTCTGAACACTTATTTTAAATAAATTAGATACAAAAAAAAACTATTATGACTAAAAGCTTGATTAAAATTATATAAACCCGCAAATAAAGCATAAGAATAAATTTAGTACTAAAACTCGTAGGCTAAACAGGAGAGAGGTATGGGGTGACCTTGGCCCTAAACCAAATTGTGTGGGCTGATTTATAGCCCTCCAGTTTAGGTCTGGTTACCTTTTTAGTGAAGTAGTTGAATTCAAAACATAGAAATTGTACTGAAGCCTTCTTTATTGTGACCCCCACATAAAAATTAAGTTGTTTAGACATATTTTCCTCTGCTCAAATTATTTGAAGCAATGCTAACTCTATATTAAAGTTTTCATAATGGGAAACTATAATGCTTGCAGTGTGTATTGTGGAATGTCAGGAAAACAGGTGGAGTATTTGGATGTATAAATTATTCTATGTGAGCTGGAGGAAGGCAAACCTGGCTCAGCCTTGTGCTGTTGGCTCTTTGGGACTGGTTCAAGCTGAGAAACTCCCAAGCAATATTCATGTTTCATCACTGAGTGCAAGCTGGAGTGGTCTAAAACAGAGCTAATAGCTCTGCAGCATGAACAGTCAAAAGTGCAAGTTATTAATTGCCTTTTTGTCTTCAGCAGTGTTAGCATACTTAGTTCAGTTCTCCTAAAGGTTTGAAAAACAAAAAACCATTTTCCAATTTGAAATTTCAGAATTTTTTTCCATTTGGTGCTTGTTTGCCCTAAAATATCTGCTACACCATAAATACTTATGACACCACAGTCCAGGAAATTATCTTCAGGCTTCAGCTAGTTCAACTTCTGTTCCTCTGAGGAAAGAGAAGGCATGGAGCCATTCATGGCATTTATTTCTTACTCACTTCTCAGCCTGAATGTCAATTTCAACAACTAACTCTGAGCTTCTTATATCCAGTAGGACCCATATGATGGCACTACAAACTATTTCTCTCGTTTTTTACTGCCAAAACACTATGTGCCAGCAGTCAGAAACTGATGTACCTCCAGTCAGAAAACAAAATCTAGTGAAGAATCAGCTATTTCTCCCCAAATGAATATGGAAGGATTTGCTTCAAAATACAGACACATAAATTGAAACCATACATGTAGGTGTAGTGTGTTTGATATTTAATGTCTCACTACAGCTATTGTTAAGGCAACTGATTTGGAATACTGGTCAAAATAGTTTATAGACTCTAGAGACTGCTTTGGACCAGCCAGCTGAAGCACAGTTTGACTGTCTCAATATGTGTGCAGTACCAGTGGATATTCAAGACATCTCCATGGAGCTGGCAGTTAGGCCACACACTGAGGTATGAACCTATGCCTCAGACCATAAATGATCCCAGCATGTCTCACACACCACTAGGTGTTCATGTTTAGGTAACAGGTTCAAGTCTTATTTCAGACTGAGCTTTAAGTTCTGACCTATGTCAGCCTCCAGCTTCCATCATCTGCAGACTCTGTGGTTAGTGAAAATACCAAGTCTGTGGACTACAGTGGGAGTTAGATGTGTGGCATACAAGGCTGACATGTTATCCAGCCATTAAAATTTAGGGGTCCTAATAAATAAATAAATGACTCAGGGAATATTTGACACTGGGATCACTGAGTAATATACTGGTAGGACTGAAGATGCAAATATCTTCTGATTTGTTATTTGTCCTAGTAAATCCAAATTACCAATAATTAAATGTAATGCTGCTCTGCCAGACAGATAAGACTTACAGCATGGTTAAGACTGCTGACGTAACACTGTTGAAAGGAAAAGAGGTTTTCATCTACTTATGTATTTAATATGATCCAAATGTGTCAGAGTTTCCACCAGGTTATTAAGTTCTAGTAGATTATTCTAAGAAAAGTACCTCCATGAAATTTCAAATACGATATTAAAAAAAAAATCACAAATACTTAAAGATGTTTATTCATCTATTAGGCAACTAATATGGATTTAACTCTCCATTAAGAGAGAATCAAACACTAGTCTGCAATCACATTATTAAACACTTCAGAACAGGAAAGAACAGTGAAATGACAACATTGCTGTTCTATAGGTTATGACTACAGTCAGACTAATACAATCAAAACATACTGCTTCAGAGATCAAAATATTCTTCAGTACAGAAGACAAGTTGAGAACATATAAGTGGGATATTTGTCAAAGATAAATCATTCTGACTGTCTGTGACAGGGTTTATTTGATACAAATATAAATTATATGAATTGCATGTCACACCCGCTAAAACATTAAAATAATATGTAGCAATCAGATTTCATTAACTCCTACAAGATTTTGGATTAGCGTGCAGAGATGAGACTCCTAGCCATATGCTCTGAGCACAAGCTAGAGAACTAGAATGAGCACAGGTTGACCTTAAATTATTTTTCTGATATTTTATAATTTTGAGTTGTTTGAATGTAGTGAGTTAGTCATCCAAAAATTAGATTATAATTCATTAAGAAAGTATTTGGAATGAAATTAAATGGGAGAAAATATTTATCTAGATTTTCATCAAAGATGTTAGTGTTCACATAGGGTCAAGTTTTAGCAAAACACTTTATGATTTATATTTTATTTATGCTTTGTGTTCCATTTATTTATGCTCCATATTTTCCATAGAAATATTATTTTAAAAGGGAAATAAGGAGGACCCAGGTAACTACAGGTCTCAGTGCCTGGCAAGATCATGGAGTAACTCCTCCTGGAAACTGTGCTAAGGCACGTAGTAAAGAATTCGTTGGTTTGTGACAGTCAGCATGGCTTCCCATGGGGGGGGCAAGTAAGGTCTGACAGATTTGGGGTCATTGCAGTGAACAAGGGAAGGGCAATTGGCATAATCTGCCTGGATTTGTGCAAATCATTTGACATTGTCCCACATGACATCCTTGTCTCTAAACTGGAGAGACATAGATTTGATGGATGGACCAATTGGTGGATAAAAGATTGGCTGAATGTTTGCAGTCAACAGCTTAATGGTCAAGTGGAGACCAGTGATGAGGGGTGCTCCTCAGCGGTCAGTATTGGGACTGGCAATTTTAACATCTTTTTTGGCAACATGGACAGTGGTACCAAGTGCACCCTCAGCAATTTTACAATGGCACGAGGCTGTGTGGTGCCCTGGAGGGACAGGGTGCCATCCAGAGTGACCTTGACAGGCTTGAGAGGTAGGCCTGTGTGAACTTCATAAAGTTCAGCAAGGCCAAGTGCAAGGTCCTGCACATGGGCCAGGACAGTCCCAAGCATAAACACACTCTGGACAGCGAATGGATCGAGACTAGCCCTGGGGAAAAAGACTTCAGGGTGTTTGTGGATGAAAAGCTCAACATGGCTCAGCAATGTATGCTTGTAACCCAGGTCAGTCACATCTTGGGCTGTATCAGAAGCATGGACAGCAGGTCAAGGGAGATGATTCTCTCCCTCTTGTTCTTATGAGACCCCACATGGAATACAGTGTCCAGCTTTGGAGCCCCATGGTGGGTTGACACTGGCTGGATGCCAGGCACCCACCAGAGCCACTCTATCACTCCCCTGTGCAACTGGACAGAGAAAAGACAGCAGAAGGTTCATGAGTTGAGATAAAGTCAGAGAGAGAGAGCACTCATCAAATACCAGTTCAGACCAAACAGATTTGACTCAGGGATCGAACTGATACTATTAGATACAAAATCAGAGAAGGAAAATGGGAAGTAAACCCAAATCTTAACAACACCTTCCCTTCCCACATCTCTTTCCTTTCCATCTTTACCTCCTCCCTCCCTCTCAGGAGTGCAGGGAAATGGGGAATGTGGACTATGTTCATTTCATCACACGTTTCTGTTGCTGCTAAGGGAGAGGAGCCCTTCCCCTGCTCCAGTGTGGGGTCCCACCCACAGAAGACAGCTCACGAGCTTCTTTAGAGTGAGTCCATCCCACAGGCAACAGTTCTCCACAAACTGCTGCAATGTGGGTCATTCTTCCACAGGCTGCAGTCCTTCAGGCACAGCCTGCTCCAATGTGCGTCCCTCCGCAAGTCCTACCAGGAAACCTGCTCCAGCATGGATTCCCCTCTCTGTGGGTCTGCAGGTCCCAGGCAGGAATCTGCTCCAGCATGGGTTTCCCACAGGTTCAGAGGGAATTCATGTGGTATTTACCTGCTCCAGTGTGGGTGTTGTCCATGGGCTGCAGGTTCATCTCTGCATGCCCATGGACTTCCACAGGCTGCAGGGGCACAGCTGCTTTACCACAATCTGCATTGTGGGCTGCAGGGAAACCTCAGCTATGGCACCTGGAGCACCTCCTTCCTCTCCTTTTTTACTGGCCTTGGTGTCTGCAGTTTTTTCTCACATATTTTCACTCTTCTCTTCCCTGGCCACAATTACATCTGCACAATAAGATTTTTTTCTTTCTTAGATATACTATCACAGTGACATTACTATGATTCCTTGTGGAGGTGGCTCTCGCGGAGCTACCCTCCCGGGATGTTCCCTCAGGAGAAGAGGATCAGCCAGAACCCTGGGAAGACGAATGGTCATGGTATGTCCCAGGAAACCCCCTGGTGTTTGAAATGGTAAAGTCTCGGGGGCAGATCCCAATGAATTGACTCCACCCCCCTGCTTTCCATATATAGAAGTTGTTCTAGAAGCTTCGTCTTTCTTTGACTGTGCAGTACTACCTGACTGGTTCGTTAAGTTGCATGTTCCTCCTCTGTTGTAATGTGATTGGTTAAGGTATATGTCTATCTCCCCAAACTGTAAACCCATTGGTCCAGGAGTACAAACTCCTCCCCTTACCCCGTCCCTTATAACCGGAGGCACAGAGCTCCTCGAGGCTCTTGAGCACCATCTTTCCCCCTGCCTATCTTCAATAAACTCCTTCATCCCACCTCGAGAGCCTGCATCTCTTCCTTGCTGTGACTAGCTCCTCCTGCTGTGTCACTGCGTAGAACTCAGCGCCTCTTGATTCAGGGATCTAAGGTCCACGAACCTGGAACTGCGGGCTCCGTGACCAGAGAGGGTCGTTGGCCCAGCCTGCCCACAACAATTCCTGATTGGCTCAGCCTTGGCCAGTGGTGGGTCCATCCTGGAGCCAGCTGGCATTGGCTTTGCTGGACATGGGGAAGCTTCTGGCCGCTTCTCACAGAAGCTACCCCTGTAGCCCACCTGCTACCAAAACCAAGTTCCCAACACAAGAAAGACCTGGACCTGTTGGAAAGAGTCCAGAGAGCTGGATCACCTATGGAAACAGGCTGAGAGAACTGGGGCTGTTCTACCTGGAGAAGACAAGGTTTCAGGGAAACCTCATTGATGTCTTTCAGTTCCTAAACAGGAATAACAAGGGAGATGGGGACGGACTTTTTGCAAGGATGTGCAATGACAGCACAAGGGATGCTGATTTTAAACTGAAAGAGAATAAGTTTAGATTAGATGTTAGGAAGAAATTCTTTACTGTGAGGTTGGTGAGGCTCTGGAACAGGTTGCTTGGAAAGGCTGGGGACTCCCAATCCGTTTAAGTGTTCAAGACCAGACTGTATCAGGCTCTGAGTAACTTGGTCTAGTGGAAGGTGTCCCTGCCCATGGCGAGGGGGTTGAAACAGGTTGATCTTTAAGGTCCCTTTCGACTCAAACCATTCTATGAGTCTGTGATTATTTAAACACACACATAACTCAGCAATTAGGACACAAGGCAGAAATGTGGCACAGGCCATTTCATATTCTGCTGTTCAAGCATTCTGAATAAGAAGTATGGGATGATTAGCTCTTGTCATTCCTGGCTTAATTTACCAAGTTATGTAAAAAATTAAATATTAAGAAAGGAACAGAAAACTCACAGTTGAATTCCCTGAGCTGAATAATCACACGCATGAAAGGTTAAAGAATTTTTTTTTTTTTTTGCTTTGAAAGTAGAACAGAGAACTATGAAAAACTTGTGATATACATAAGTTGTGTGGGGAATAATTTTTTTTAAGAATGCAAAGTCTTTCACATGTATACAAATGATGTTACAGCTAAAAGTCTGAGGTCAATCAAAAAGCACTTCAGAGCCCTGAGAAGAGTGCTAGAAGTTTGGGAGCACAGGTAATGTAGTCTTCAATCCTCACAAAAATGGGGGAAGGCCTTGGTAGAAGGAGGTGAGACCATTATATCAATATCTGACTGCAGGACTGGCATCTGTGCCAAAAGTTTGGGTTTTTTAAACCACAGAAGAGCCTTCAAGAGACAAAATATGTTGGGGCCTGATAGGATCCCTCCTACCTGATAAGGAAAATGAATCTGTGGGATCTAGATTGGTTGGAGCATTGGGCAATGATTAATGAGATGAAAATTAAAAAGTCAAAATGCTGGGTCCTGCACCTAGGACAGAGTAATGTCTGGCATTAGTATAAACTGGGAGATGAGTGACTGGAGAGCAGCACTCTAGAAAGGGATCTGGGAGTGCTGGATGACAGCAGGCAAATCCCATCCCGGGGTGTATCAAACTCAGCATTCCTAGCTGGTCAGAAGAGGAGATCATCCCATTGTATTCAGTGTTGGTGCAGCCTCGCCTTGAGTGCTCTGTGCAGTTCTGGGCCCCACAGTTTAAGGATGTGACGGTCCTTGAATGTGTCCAGATGATGTCAACAAAGCTGGTGACAGGGCTGGAAGGAATGTCCTATGAGGAGTGGCTGAGGACTGTGGTTTTGTCTAGTTTAGAGAAAAGAAGGCTGAGGGATGACCTTATTTCTTTCTGAGGAAGGGATCTGGAGAGAGAGGTGCTGCTCTCTTCTCTCTGTTATCCAGAGAAGTGTGGAAATATTTCAAAGCTTCACCAGGGGAGACTTAATCTGGACATTAGGAAACATTTTCTTACTGAGATTGAATGAGGTGGTCAAACATTGGAACAAGCTTCCTAGAGATGTCATCAATGTCCCAAGCCTGTCAGTCTTTAAAAGGCATTTGGAGTATGCCGTTAATAACATGCTTTAACTTTAGTGAACCCTGAATTGTTCAAGGAATTGGACTAGATCATCATTATAGGTTTTCTTCAAAGTGAAATATTCTGTTCTATTCTATTGCTATTCAGTGAAATAATTCAGTAAGAGAATCAAAGAAAAATAGAATCCATTTGGATATAGTTCTTAATAAAACCGTGAAGCTCATTCCAAAAGATCTTTTTGATACCAGCAGTATAAATTGATTCAAAGTAGTTTTAAACTTATTCAATTAAGAGGATGTATTGATCACTACAAAATGTAGCTGGCTGAATGCAATTTTCAGGTCACAAAACTTGGTGAGTGAACAGAGGGTATACCAAGGGAAGTCTTACACTACAGGTGGCCTTGCTTTCGTACTTGTCTTAAACATATTCTACAACACCAAGTCATACAAAGAATACTGAGCTTAACAGAGCTTTGGTTTGATTTGTTTTGGAACTTTGAATTCTTTTCACTAAAACATAGGATTATATGTTTCCAGTCTATTTCCTGCATTTGAGTCTACAATGGAGATTACTGAAATTATCCATTTTAAGAATGACTGATATGTAGTTACACTGTAAACATGTCCTTTGTATATGGAACTATATAATGGACAGTCCATTGTCTTTCTATTTTCTTTTCCTTTTCCCTCTCCCAATTGCCCTTACCTTTCCCTTCCTTGAATATCTTTAATATTTGTCAAAGTGAAAGGAAGATAGATTATTTCAAGTCTCCTCCTCAGTGTAACACAAGATTTTCTCAAAAATGTTGCTGCCCAAGTGCTGCAGGGAGACAAGGATTTTAATGAGCCATTAGAGCATGCAGGATTAATAAGACATTAATCAAATGTGGATGACCGGCAGACAATGAATTATATATTGGGAAAGACTGCCAAGAATAATAAAAACCAAATGAACAAAATGGAGATGAAGATTATGGTGAATTATTTGGAAAATTACAAAAGAGTTGAGGTGCTTGGTTCCTGGCCATATCTTAAAATAAGGACTTGTTTCCTGGGGCAACTTCAACACTGAAGTTAATTTGTTTGATACAAAAAATAAAGAGACAATAATGCCATCACCAGCCCTTGAAACTGATGCCCTAATTTGGCTATATCGAAAAATCATATTAATAACTCAACTGGTGGATTTAATGTCTTTTATGACCCTGATTCTGAAATGGGTTGAGAAATAAGGTCTTCCACTGGCATTGGTACTTGTTGTGATACTGGAACACCAGTCAGAACTGGGATGTCTACCAGTAATTGAAAAGAAAATTGCATTTTCAGAAATAAGTAACAGTTTATGGAACATAACAAGACCCCGAAAGTTATTACTATCATTGTAACAACATTATAAATAATAATAATTATACTGCTCAGTCCTTGATATGATGAAAATCCAGAGAGAAATATGATGGCCTTTATTTTTCAAGGAAAGGTCAATTCTCTTCTAATAAAATATTCCCGGCTACTGGAAACTTGTGAGAGTTGACATCAGTGACATTGACATCAGCAGGGAATTTACCCAAGGATCCAGGGTTCAGCTCCTAGTCAGAGTTCAGTGACTTCTTGAAGTGACTAACAGAGATTAAGGACCTTTCACTTTAGAATTTTACTTTTCCAAAAAGATTGGCTGTATTTTTAAAGTGATAGTTTAATTTTTATTAATAAAATAGATTTTTATAGACGTGAAGAAGTCTTAAAATTCATAGTGATTGAAGTGGAAGTGACTAATCCCTCAACAGAAAAATAGAAACTTCTTCCCTGTCCCTTGCTGTCTTTGTTGAATACAAAGTACTGACCTGTATATTAAGTGATTCTGCACATCATCTGACATAGTTTTGTTGTCACTCAACTTTCCATACCATATGTCAATGTATTTAAAATTTTCCATTATGTAAGGATATACCTATGTGGCACAATACAGAGTGGATAAATAAGCTGTTTCTAAATCATTCATCTTGTGTACCAGAAACTGTCTATACATATTAGTCTGTCAATGATTTAATATGTTTTTTTTTCAAGAATTCATGACCAGTAAATAAATACAGGTGTTTATTAACTTTTATATTATGTGATTAACTAGCTTTTATGAAGTTTTATAAAGTACACATTATCTAGTACATATCAATAATTCAAGTACTACTAAATGAATGAGACAAGGAGGTTTGAATATGTGACCTAAAAAGCAAAATAGCACTAGATTTTGAAATTTATTATTTTATTTTTGTTGCCCAAAAGACTTGGAAAAAAAATCTGCCTTTTTTTACTAGATTCTAAATGCAGGTGAAAGAGTTAAATTCATGTGAAACAGGCAGTCAATGTCTGCAAGATTTGCAAATCTAGCTCTGCATAGACAACAGATTTAGATATGTTGATCAAGATCAAATTTCAATAGGCCTTGTATTTTGGGGGCGTTTCCCATCACAAATCAGTCATGCAAGCTTTTCTTATGACCTTAAATACTTGGTTTAAATTCATGCCATTAGATGTATATGCTGCAATCAGACATTTCCTACTCATGAAAATACATATAATTAGAGAAAAAAATGTATGTCAGCTGCCAGATGTGCTATTTGCTTAAACGCTGCATACCATAGACAGAGTGAGAAGTATAAGATATGTTATTTTGTCTTTTTACAAACTCTCATTTTTGAGAGTTTTGAGAGCAGTTGTCTTCATAACGATCATCATCTCAGAGCTGCAGAAATACACAATTTTCTATCCTCTAGTGGCTTAGTTTATTATACTTTAAGTGCTGTGCAAAATCATCTTTGCCAGTACTTTGCAAGGCAGTTGCATAAGACATTGTGGTCATGAAGGATTGCAGATGGCACAGTCCCTTCACCAAGGAGAAAGGCACTGCAGACAGATAGCCACAAGGGAAAGGTAGCGTGTGTGGCAACACCAGGCACAGAGCATTTGTCTGTATTGTCAGAAGAAAAGCAAACTCCTTTTCTAGAAAGGGGATCAGAGTGTGAGACATATCTGGGACCTTTTAAAATGAGATTGCTCACTGGCCTGAAATGCAAAGACTTTATGCCCTCCTGATTTGGTTTTGACAGTGAATGTGCCTCATAAGCCTTCAGTTTGGGAATCCCATCTGCTACGTTCTCCTAAATTTCAACCCTTTTCCAAGTTTGGTGGTATTTTCACATCTGTCTTACCTTCCCAGCTCTGTGTTCATAGTTTTCATGTCAATTTTAGGCTTTAAATTCATAATTTCTTGAAGGATACTGTTGTCACTAACTATGTACTTTCTTTGAATCCTTAGCAAAGACTTTATAGTGAGATGACTGAAGAGATTAGCCTCAGTTATTAATTTGCAGCCTAAAGGAAATTCATATTGGCTTCCAACTCCTTGTAGTCTTCTTTGATCATTAGGCTGAGTGTGAAAATATCACTATCAGCAGTTAACACAGACATACTATTACATTCACCTTCAGTCACACACTCCCATCCCCTCCCTACATGGCAGCCCAGAGGTGAAATTCACAGCTAAAAAGGAAACACTTCGCAATATTTAGAGACATCCAAACCTCCTCAAAACTTGAAACAGTTCCCATAAAAGGATATTTGAAGTTTGGATAGTCACTTAATTAAATATGCACATCAATGTCTCAACTAAGCAGAAACAGGGTAAACATTTGCTTAATACAAAAAGCAGTGTTCTACCCTGTAAATCCAAAGTCTGTGAGAAACAGGATGCATTCAGTCGGACACAGATCAAATATAACAAACCAAAATCTCATATTCTAGACAAAAAAATACTGCAAAAGATTTCCCTTTCTTTCTTTCTTAGAAACAAATTCTCTAGAAGTAATTTCTCTGTAAAATTATGTGTACTCCAAAATATGGGCTTATAATGGAAAAGTAAATTTATCCGCAATACCTAAAAAAAATCCAAAGTGCAATTACTTGATCACAAGAATCTGTTAAAGACATTTAGCTTTGGTGATGGAGAAATAACCTCATGATGGTCGGTGTTAATTTGAGAATATCATCTGAGAGCCGTTTGAGAACAGTGTAAATGCTAAAGAAATACACTTTCCCTCCCTTCTGTTTATATTATTATGCCTAGAGTAGGTTGTGGGCTTGCAGCTGTCCAGGGGTAAAGCCGTTGTCACAAGCAATTGTAGTGATTAAATTGGTTTACCTGCAGTGCTTATCTGCAATGTTGGACTTCAGTGCTCCAGTGAGATAATGTCCTCATTTGTTAAACTAAGATGATTTTGCACACAGTTGACAAATTAAATTCTATAAATTGATTTGTCTCTTGGTGGAAGAAAAAAAATCGAAACTCTACAAACAAGAGGTAGGATTTCCAGAACTTGCCTTAAAGCCCAGATCTATGGATTTAAAAGAGTGATAAAATTGAGGAGTAGGATCAGGACACCCAATGATTTCCTGAGACAGAAGAGACAAAAATATGTTTGACTGACATTTTTTCTTTCCCCAAAATAAAAGTTCTTTAACCTATATCTCACACAAATAACATATTGAAACAAATAAAGCCTTTTGGTTTGGAATATATGTACATATAAACAGTGAAGATATCTCTTAGAGAAAATATAAAATTTGGGATCCATCAGCCCAAGTAAGGAGAGACTGCTGCATCTGCATGTTCCCCTGTCCAAGCCAGGCTGAAGAGTGCATGCACACTCCACACTATATACCACATATATACACATCAGCATGGCTGGCCACACAGATCTCAGGCAGACACTCGGATCATTCACACAAACACAGCACCAATGTCCCCATCCTGCTGTCCTCTCTGCCAGAGCAGGATGGAATCGACTAGTGGAAATACATATAGCTATATACCAGGTAGATCAGGAGCTGGAGTCACACAATCAGTCTGCCATGTGAATGTCCCAGACCTGCTGCTAGCACCTCACATGTACAAGCACACGTGCACACGCAGATACATTGTTGGTCCAAAGTCCCCCAGGCCCCATACTCAATATCCCTGTACCCTTAGCAATGTACAGGCACTCTCACACCCTTAAGAACTCATTCATCCCTCTGGTTCCTCAGGCCACTGGACCTACTCACTGGCTCCAATTTTGCTATTGATTACACCTGTGCTCTCACCCATGCTCTCTCCAGTTGCTGCACCATGGAAACACAGGCCCTCTGATCCATTGTCTGGCTCCAGTTGCTGCACTCAAACCCTGAAATACACCCAGGCATGTTGTTACTCACTGCTGGGGGATGGCAGGACCCGGCAGCCCCCTAAAATGAGGTTCCTGGGGCGCGTATCGCCACCAAGCCCCCGGGGTGCGCTTAGCGTAGCGTGGATCTCCAGCCAATGAATTTCTAGCAGGAAACGTGGGAAGACGAAAGAACGAACTGGAGTCCATCTCCGTTCTGCCAGGGAAGTTTATTTGGGGTCCTTTGGTGGGGTGCAGGGACAGGAAAGGGGGAGGAAAGTGGGGGAAGGGAGTAAGGGCTGGTAGCTTGAAGATGGAAGCCCCGAACTGATGCAGGCATCAGCTTATAAGGGAAGAGAAGGGGGCAGGGCTGGCTCTCCTGGAGCCAGTCCCAGGAGGTCTGAAGGGAAGACAGCAAAGCGGAACACACCAATAGATTTCGGATACAGCAGGATGCATATTTCAAAAAGAACCAATAACATACAGAGCAGGGGAACCAAAGGAAGCTACATGGAATCCTAAAAAACCACATTGCTACACAGGCACACTGAACAGAGAGCCCTAGCCCAGGGTAAAGGGCTACAGAGAAATTCAATAAGCGTATAGGCACAGGGCATAGACAGAGAAGTGTATTTACATGCACCTGGCCCTCTTTATTCTTTTGCCCTTCTATTTCCTGTATATGTTCCTCCCCAAATCTCCAAAATCTCTCCCTCTTCTACCTTTGGTTCCTCCCCTAAATGCCTCAAAATAAATCCTGTATAATCTCAAAATGTTTCTCCCCTGCGTCCCATCATGCGTCCCACCCTCAGGCTCCAAATCCTGCTTATTACGAAAGGTGTCCTGAAGAGCTGGCCCCAGTGACTCTTAGTCAGGTTTCCCACCTGGACAGTAGGGCTTGAGAGTGCCCTGGGTCAACCCTGGGAGGGACCCAGACAATGTGCTTCCTCCTCCAGAGTCTTAATTTGGATTCTCACCCACCATTGTGCTCTGTGAGGGGCTTGGCAGTATCCTAACACACTATTATTTGGGCTACCCCCAGTCAAACTATCCTCATTTTACTCCAGTGACCCTGCCTCTTTTCTGGGGTGTAGGGCAACTGACTTTCCTTCCTGTCTTTGGGAATTTGAACCTAATTTCTGAATTTTACATTTCCCATCCTTTTTGATCATGCTTAGTATGGGTAGAGTGCTTGGAGTTTTTCCTCCTCAGATATTTTGGGGCTAGCAAATTCTGAAACAGTCAAAAGTTGCTTTTATTTATTTCCATTACTTTTTTTTATCTCTTACATTATTTTTGTATCTCACTTATTTTATTAGTCAAACTAATTTCATAAATTTAACATGAATTCACAAAGACTTGTGGCTTTTCCAAAATTTCCTCTTTCATGGAATCACTTACTCATTGAAAAAACAAGGAAATAAGTCCTCCAAGTTTTATTTAGTGGTGTAAACCTGTATAGCTTTTTTTCTTTTTTTTCAAACATGACATGATTTTAAAAAATGCTCTGCAATCTAAAGTTCCTATCTAGTTAGTTTTCACAGGATTTAGACTTTAGGTTTTAGTACAGGTAAAATATTTGTCTTGTGAATTGATGTTGTGGGTGAAAATATAACTAGCCAACTTCTTATCATATGATAATGCAAGTTCTGTCAACTCTATTCCTTCTTAGTTAGGAAAAAAGCAATTTCATGTTTTTTGGTTTGTTTTTTTTTTAAACTCTGAAGTGGAAGATTATGCCCATAGTGCCTCCCAGTTCCAGAAAACCATTTAATCAGAAGCAGGACTCCATTTGTTTTCAGAAATGTTAACATTAATCTGAGTTCATATTAACATTCTACACCACTAAATCATGCACATGTTTTACATTAGACATGCTCAAATGTTAAACTGCATATAAAAGAGCAGCTGGGACAAAGTTTTAACTTTGTAGTTTTAATTATACAGTCAGTGCAGATTTGGGAAGTGGGATACACTGCTTTAAGTAGTTGTGACAATTAATTTTTCACATTGAGTTTATTTTAATGTGAATGATTCTGTTAAAGACACTGGTAATTTTCTGCAGGAAGACTTTTGCTTGCAGTAAAGTACCAATAGCATACTGTACTAATTTGAAAACAAACCAGTGGGAGTTAACAAGTCAGGATTATTAATTAATAGGAAAATTAAAAATAAATGCAATAATACAAGAAAAACACTGACAGACTTGGATACAACCTGACACCCTGTAAGTCAGGGTGGTGGTAGCAGTCCAAGTGAAGCAGTTAGGTCGAAGCAGTGATCTTGTGGAAGGTCTGGTCTCCACCTGAAGGTCCAGTGGTAGCTCTTGTCCTCCGGGAACTCAGTAAACAGGGACTCTTTGTGCCGTTCAAAAACCCAGGTTATATCCAGGTGGGAATGCTTGGTTCCACCCTCCGGGGTGGAGCATCTCACAATAGGATAAGTCCATGAGTCATGCGGTGGGTTCTTGATGGCTCATTGTCTGTTATCAGGGGTGAGTCATAGCAGGAGATAATAACCACTGACCCACATGCTTTAACAGCTATAACAGAATAAATAAATCTATATTGCAACCTAGGACAATGTAAAAAATTTTAAATGGAGAAAACACCAGTATATGATTAAGTCACATGAAAAACTGTAAAATTTTAAATATCTAAATTTCTTATTTGCACAGCCTTGTTATGCTAGTATAAGAGATTAATGAATGGAAGAATTTACAGTGTGTACTTTAAAACCTAATCAGTCTTCATGGGATTCAGTAAGATAAAATATTCACCTATATGACATAACATATGAAAGTATTTCTATATATTTACTTTTTTCTGGTCCCTCCTTGTGCATAGATACAGAAATGACATCTTGCACTAAGTCTATAATTACTTTTAACTGTTCCATTCAGGTGGTTCCTTACATTTATTTTAGTTTAATGAGTAAGTTTAAAACAAGTTCAAGACAAATCAATATTTGATCTCACACTGAAGAAAATTCTTTGTAATATCTGAAAAAAAATTAATAAGAAATATGAAGGAAGGAGGCATTATAAAGATTATATTATGTTTTTTGGTAAAGAACACATTTATCCTCTTAAAATCTTACAGTAAATTTTAAGAAGTGTCAGAAGTATCTGCTCCATGATCTCGCCAGTCACAGAGGTAAGACTGACCAGTCTGCAGTTCCTCAGGTCTTCTTATTTCCCTTTTTAAAAAATTGATGTTATTTCTCCCGATTTCCAGTCAGTGGGAACTGGACTGCCACAACTTCTCAAATATGGTCAGTAATGCTTTAGCCTCTTCATCCAACAGCTCCCTCAGGACCCATGGATCTGTGCACCTTAAATGGTCTCGAACCTGGTATTCTCTTCCAGTGGGTGGTCCTTCATTCTCCTCTTGACTGTGACTTGTGTGGTATGGCTGGAACACTTACTGGAGAAGATCAAGGCCAAAAAGTCATTGTGTGTCTCAGCCTTCTCCATATCCTGAATAACCAAGTGTACGATATCCTTTTGGAGAGAACCCACATTTTCACCGGTCCTTCTTTTTTGCCAACATATCTGTAGAAACTGTTCTTGTTGCTCTTAACATCCCAGGCCATGTTTAAGTCTGATCCCCGTTTTGCCTGGACAGTTTCTTTACATCCCTCCCAGACTGCCTGTCCTTGCTTCTACTCTCTGTAGGCTTCCTTTTTGTATTTGTATTTCTCTAGGAACATCTTGTTCATCCATGCAGGTGGCTTGGTGATTTTTCCTGACTTCATCTTTGTCAGGATGCATCACTCAGAGAAGGTGATCCTTCAATACAAACCAGCTTTCTTGGGCCCCTCTTCCCTCCAGGGCTTTACTCCATGGTATTCTTCCAAGCAGACCCCTGAAGAGGCCCAGATCTGCTCTCCTGAAATCCAGGACAGTGAGCTCGTTGTATGCCCTCATTACTGCCCTAAGGATCTTGAACTCCTCCATTTCAAGGTCACTGCAGCTAAAGGTGCCTTGAGCTTCACATTCCCACCAGCACCTCCTTGTAGATGAGAACAAGGTTCAGCACACCTCTCCTCGATAGCTCCTCTATCATTTGGAGAATGAAGTTATCAGCAACGCATTCCAGGAATCTCCGGAATTTCTTATGCCCTGCTGTGTTGTCCCTCCAACAGATGTCAGGGTCTCGCATAAGGACTTGGGCTTGGGAACGTGAGGCCACTCCTATCTGGCTGTAGAGGGTCCCATCTGGTTGGGTGGCCTGTGGCAGACCCTCACATAATGCCACCTATCCCCGCCCTTCCTTTAAAGCTGACCCATAATCTTCAGTTGACTCCTTACCCATCCCCAGAAATTCCATGTATTTCTTATGATAACCTTCATTTCTAGCGAGGAACTCCCACAGCTCCTGAGGAACTATCCTGTAAAAAACTAAGTTCATAACTCAGGATATCAGTGCCCACTTTTTAGTCCAAACTGGATCTAAAGACTAATATTTCAAGCTTATTGTAAAGCTGTGTTTCAAGATTGGACTGAAAGTGTATTCTAAATTATTTTTAATTTTTATTGTGCCTTTCGAGAGTCAAGACAGTGAAAAACAAAAGTCTTCTTTGAAATCAGAACATTCTTAACTGAATTCAAAAGCCAATAGAATGAAAGACAAAAGTTGAAAATTTTCTGATATTCATGGTTTGGCTGTATTCTGTTTTCATCCATGGGTAGTGACATGAGTTTATTCCTAGAGAGTACTGCGTGTTCTTGGCAACTGTGACTATGGAAAAATATCAGGAAGAGTTATTCAAAAGCACAGGGAGTTATTAAAGCCATGAATCATGTGATCTACCAGTCTGAACTGAATAAAGCCTTCAAAATAATTTTCTGGGGTCAAGTAAATACTGCAGGTGATAGAGGATTTTTTTTTTTTGGGGGGGGGCGGTTGGGAATTTTAGGGTTTTTTTCTGTTTGTTTGTGGGTTTTTTTGTTTTTTTTTAAATTCTGCTCTATCCCACTCCCTAACTTGCCGTACTCAGTTAAAATAATTGGTTGCAATAGAGAAAAGGAATAGAATAAAGTAACTTAGATGGGTCCTGCATTAGGCACGCAGTATAATGCACTGTCTGTTGTATTCCATTTAAAAAAAGGACACAGTAATCTTGACACCTCTGCTTAAATGCAAGAAAGATTTGCTCTGCATTACTGTTATTTAACTAGAATGTATTTCTCTTTTTTATGGTTTTGTTTTTTGGTTATGTTTTTCAATTCTCACATTTGGGGTACTTTTTGGCAAATTAAACAGACATAAATAAACATAGGGTTGCATGGTTTTTAAAAAAAAATTTAGTTGTATTTCTCTTGCTACAAAGTTATGTCTTACCTGGAGAACTCCTTTGTCACATACTGTTATCTTCAGTCTTTTACACACAAGTTGACACTTTTTCATAACACTTTCAGACCAGGGTTCAAGGACACTTCTCTCTCTTATGAATATTCTACTACACTATGGAAAACATACTGTGTTCTCTCCTGCAAGGTTAAATGTTACAGAACAGCAGGTTTTGATATTTTTCTATCATTCAATTCAAGTAAATAGTTTTAAATATGTCAATAGAGGTTTATAGATTAGATGACCCAAAAGGAATTGATTCAATAGAGCTGGTAGTTTAAAAATATATAAAATACATTTCTGTTATAATAAGTTAGTCCAAAATATTGTGGTGTAGTCAAGGAGTTCCATGTTTTTAAACTGGCTTACTCATCCATTCTGACAGTATTAAGTGTAAACTCCTGTGATATTATTAAATTAACTTTTATAATCCCACTTATAAAGAGATTTACTGTTGAAAGGAGAGATCAAGAGGTTAATTTATTGGAGAAACTCTCACTGGCTATTAGCAAAATTTATAGGTTAATACAATTCCTGACATTAATCAGATTTTTGTATAAAACAACACATTAGGGTATGCCAGTCCAAACTCTACTTCCAGGGACGACCTTTTGAGGTTGAATTATTCTGCTGTAGAAAAAATGCTTGATTAGTTCAGTGGACTCAACACATACTATTGCTTTGAGACTGCTAAGAAATCCCTGACTAATTTTTCTAGGATCTAAGCTCCACCTCCCTTTCAATGGATTTCTTATTTAAATTAATTCAAAGAAATTGTAGAAATAAATAAACCAAAAGTATGTGCCAGGATGCTTGTCTTGAATGGTAAAGCTATCTGTATATAAACATATTTATATGATTTAGAAGTCTAATCTCAGTGAAAATTAGCAGCCTAAAGCTCCTAAATCACTTGTATGCTTTCAAAAATATTTCCTATAACCACTCAGACATGAATTCTCTGAGATGATCTGCTTGTTTAGCTTACAATTCTCTGCATCGAAAAGCAATTGTATTCAAATTGGCTTTTATAGGTAAGGACTGTAATTTAGAATTGCAACAACAGTGATTATAAATTGTAACTGATTTCAGGATGTTAATGATATGCAGTCTTTTCATCTATGTCAAGCCAGAATATATCTTGTCTTATGTACAAATCTTGATGCTTTGTACTTAAAACATTTGATTTTTAAATGAATAAGCAACATAAACAAATCTCATACCAGTATTTCTTTCTTCTACCAACAGGTTGTTCTAGGAATTGGCTAAGAGAAAACACTGTTTATGCAGTATTGAAATACACTATGGAACTATAACATGGCAATAATAGGTGTATTTTTAATATGAAAAAATACAGTAGTTTTTTCAATTTCTGTAGAACAGCATGAAAATGCTTCCCATTAACACACAAAATGGGGTTGCATGGGTTGGCTTTGTATGTATTACAGATCTCCTACATTGTCCAAGACAGAAATCATGGTGATGCAATAATGACTTCTTCTACCAAAATCACTGTTCCCATGAAATGCTGGACAGCAAAGGAAATACACAGCAAAAAAGTGAACCCAGTCAAGCAATGCTTCAGATCTCATCAATAATTCAGAAATTTCTGGTATTGTATAGGAACATAAATATACTGGGTTTTGAAAATACATAAAATGTTGGGGTTTTTCCTTCTCTTCTGAGCACTTCCAGGATTTGTCATTGCTCTCCCTTGCTAGAAAAAAAACAAGAACTGAAATAGAAAAATGTTTTGCAGTGGACATTTTGAATACTGTTTGGTTTTACTAATTTTTAAGCATTCTTTAATTAAAAAATTGCATTCACAACTCTACCCTACCTGCTTCAATTAGAACCTGCTTCAATTAGAACAGGAGCATCAGCTCTCAAAACCATTTGCTCATATTCAGCAGTTCTTAGAGGTTTCCTATGAAACTGGGATTTCATGGGGCTTTGCACGGAAATAGTGTGTAATTCTACACAAGACAAAAAGAGTAGGGCTAAAGGACAAATAAATAAAAGATACAGGTCACCCTTTTCCAAACACTTTAAATAACGTATTGCCAGAGGAGGCATTACCCACATCCATGCAATTACATCTGGACAGCTCTGTCCTTATCCAAAGCTGTGTTAACATTATGACCATGCCAATAAGCACTGGTTTCTGCATATGCCCCTTAGCAGAATACAGGTTCTTGGACACCCAGGCATGCTTTAAAGCTGGCTCTGTTTCGTCAACTCAGATTGAGGAATCTCAGTCTATTCGTACCCATCTCTGTAGACACAGATATCCAGGCTGTGAGGAACTAAAACCTAAAGCACTATATCACTGTGAAGTGATAACTTTCTATCTCTGTATATCCGTCCATAAATTCAGAGTAGCTTCTGGTTAAAACAACCTACATTCTGTCAAAAACACTTTAAAAAAGGAGTGTTATTGTTCAGACTCTCACTGTTTCTGACTTCCAAGCATTTTTTGCCTTGGGTCTCATTCTCTGCTAAGCCAGCATCAAATGGCAGCAAAGTAGACTCACATTTGTAGATGAAGCCTCATAGATTTATGATGTGAAATCATTTGGACAATTCACCCAACAATACAAGCCTCAAGCAAAAGATGAGGTTTTCATAAACATCAACAATTTTGACAAGCATGCAGCAATCTATGCCCAAGTGTGAAAACAAATTTCAAAGACTCCAAAATAACTAGTAGAGTTAAAGGGTAAATTACTAGTCTCTGTGCAGTAATAAGTAGTATGAAAATAGGTAAGTCACAGAACATAAATATAAGAAACACAATTTCTGATGAGATGACTCCTGGGAAGATACCTCTTACATTGCACACACCATCACCTCCTTTTCATCAGTGGCTGATTGCCAGCAGAATGTAATCCTTCTGTATTGCAATAATCAGTGTTAAAATGAGAATAATGGGGCCAACATCATGTGAAAAATGGGAACAGGAAAATAGGTCACCACAAATATAATTTTCTAGTGTTTCTCACGTGCAAAATTCTGAACATATAAATATATACACTTATAAAAAACCTTTGACATAACATCGATTTTGAAAAACACCCCATTCATTGTGTTTTTAAAAAGAATTCTGCTATTTCTCTTGTACAAAACAACATTTATGAAAGAAATATTAAAGTATGTCTCCTTATGCCTACATTTATGAAGGATGTATTTAGTTATTAGCTTAGCAATAATGTAATGGGAAAGGGAAATAACTAGATTATACTTTAAAGAAACACCACAGTCCCAAATATCAAGAAAATAACAAGATGCAATGAGGGAAGTACAGATCATATTGTAAAATTTGAAAAAAAAAACAAACAAACCAAAACCCACTGAACAAAAAGAGAAAGAGCAAGCCCAGGCCCACATTTTTCCTTTTTAAAATGCATGGCATTGCAGTACTCATAGAAATACTTTGCTATGTTGAAGAAAAAGCATCAGTGTAATCATATAGAGTTGTAATACTTCTCATGAAAAAAAAAGGAACTCAAGAAAAATTTGAACCATTCTAAGGACAACATAAATTATGCCCTTTAAAAAAAAATTAACCCAGTGGACCTCAGGACCCCAGGGAGATCTGAAGTTGCTGTGGTTCTCTGTTCAAGATTTAGCCAGTAGTAAAGATGAGCATATTTTCCCAACAGACACATGGAAGTAGACATGATTGACCATCAGCAGGTAAACGTAGCCAGGACTGCAGTGTCTCTAGATGCACTAAATACACAAAAATAACACTCACAAATGACACAAAATCCTTAACCTTCTCCAGGCTGGCTAAGGCCTGCTTCCACTGCTCCAAGACCAGTCAGCCAGACTAGTCACCATACAGTCTGACTTGAGCTTGCTAGCATCTCACACACACACAGACACAAAACAGGATGAGCACAGAGCACAGATGAGAACAGACTCACACAGACCTCTGTAAGGACAGAAACAGGAATTTACCAAGAAGTGAGGACAGACCATGCCATGATCATGGAGTGGACTCATGCAAATGTAATGAACTGCAGCTTGTTTACAGGAGACTGCCTTCCACAATAGCCTCTCTCCATTTTTTTCCGATATTTGATCCTCTTTCCAAGCAGTCTATAATAAATTTAGCAAATTCCCATAATCCCTTTGAGCATCCCATAAAAAGTTTTTCACACTGTCAATGATCCACCTTGAATAACCTATTGTGGCAGCCTGTGGCTGCAAGTTACAATAACTAAAGGACAAACCGCAGGGGGCTGTGACAGCCTGAGCTGTTTGGGTTACGGAGACTGGAGGAGACAAACAGTGAGCCCCTGCGGCTGAAGAATTAAACATGCACCACAACTGAAAGCCATTAGTCCTGCACACTCCCCCGCCCCCCTTTCCTTATATAGGTTTAGTGCTGGAAGCTTCTCCTTTGTTCCCCTGAGTTTTGTATATCATTGGTTCTTTTGGATTTTGTGCCCTCCCCCCTTACAAGAAATGGTTTGTACCCATTTCCTTCTTCCCTTGGACTCTCCTGGTTGGCCCTTCAGGGCTAGCCACTCCCCATCTCCCTCCCCTTATAATCCCCTGCAACTGTCAGTTTGGGGCTCCCAGCCTCCAGACTTCCAGCCCTTCACCATCCCCGTCTCTCCGTCCCTCGTCCCCAGACCCTCACCTGAAGACCCTTAATAAATCTCTCTGGAAGACCGCAGACTGGGTGCCATTGCGTTCTCTCGTCGTTTCGCCCCTTAGGGAAACCCTCTACCGCAACCTTTTATCTCCTTCCCATTGCCAACGCGCCGCACCTGCTGCTCGCCAGGGGCCGTGCTCACCTCCGTGGGAACCATCCTGTTTGCAGGAGGTGTCAGCCGGCGGTGCCAAAGCTGACCGTCTGTAGCTGCATCTCTGCGCCCTAGAGCAGGCACTCTAGGTTGAGAGCAGGGTGGACTTTCCCAGGCAAGACGACTTTATACAACAACCTATAGTAAGTTTTATCTTTCATACCAAATCCAGGATACTCTAATTTCCATTCTAACCAATTACAAAGTTGTAGTTGATCTGCCCAAGGTAACCAGAGAACTGGTGCCTTTACCAGCCCATCTAGCTACTCTGGTTTTTACAGAATCACAGAATAGTCTGAGTTGGAAGGAACCCAGAAGGAACACCAAGTCCAACTCCTAAATGCATGGCCCATACAGCATTGAATCTGCAACTTTGGAAGATTTTTTTAACTGCTGCTCCCTTCATGGGTTTATATCTGTGTCTTTAGTTTATTGGTTTTCCTATTTCTTGTCCTGGCCTTTTAACTAGATGTTCTTACAAAACAGATGTCCTACATTGCAGCTGTCCTTTTAAGATGGTGTATGAAACTCAAGGCCAGCCCTCTCCTTTTTCCTGAGTCTTGCTTTCTTTATGAGTGGAACAAAGCATTTGGAAGAAATTTGAAAGTGAGCAGAAGAGGGAAGGGACATATTCTGCAACACGCATCTTGCATATCCATGTCTCTTTGGTATTCATCAAATTAATTTTTAAATTTTCTGAATCTTTCAGGAATAAAGACAACTTTAAGAAGATGTATTAGAAAGACCTTAGGTGTCCTCTTCTTTTTAATAATAAACAACAATGCTGAGCATTTTCTGCTAGTGAATCACAGTATATAAATATGAATTCAACTGCTTACCCTTTATAAAATTACTATGAGGGCTCAAGGTTTACTCAAATGCCACAGAAATTTTAGACTGAAAAACAGAACTGGTTCTATATTATATTAACTGTATTGTTTGTGTCATTCCATCTCTTCGTGCATTCATATAAAAAAAATTAAATTTTTAAATGTCAATACAGGAATTCTTACAAACCTTTTGACAAATATTATAAATTGTATTCCAAATTTTGCTTGTTAGTGAGACTATTTGCAGCCAAAGCCTTTATAGACAAATGGTTTCTTATCCTGAAAATGCACTTATAAACAAACTACCTTTAAAAATTGCTGATATCTATCTTCCTATTCCTTTAAAATAAAAATAAAATAAATTATTAGGATATTGACTCAATTCTATTAAGTGCTCAAAGACATCAATTATACATCAAGCATAAATATCCATTAACTAGGTTATCTGAGAATGACAAAACTCCAAAGATCAGGAAATCTTGTTTGACATAGTATGGTCCCTGTTATGAGTATCTAGGTGTTGTAATGGATTAAATGGCTAAGACCGACACTTACAATGTTTCCTTAAGTAACTTGCCCGAAAAAATTAAAATTTAGGAGTAGCATGCACAGAAACATCTATGTCAGTCATGTTAGCATGTAAAAAATGCTGTTTATTCCTGGTTTTATGTAGATTTACAATAAAGAATATATAAAAACAACAATAAAACTGTGATTCAGATTTTTTCACTTGACATCAAACAGTTCCAAAAAGCATGCAGGGCTTTCTATCATGTCCAAATGTTGTCTCAGAAAAAAATTTTGTAGGAACAACTGTACAGCTGCAGTGTAAAATATTTTCTACATGCTTTGTGTGCCTTAAAATTTGGTCATGTTTACAACCAAGCAGATGGACTCCAGAAAGCTGTGTGAGTCTGTTGTTTCCATAGCACTTCGTCTGGAGACCTGAGGCTCTGCAAAGTTGGCTTTTGCTCTTGTGTTTTAGCAGATTCATGGCACCTGATCTTTGTCTTTGAACTGCCCAGATCTTGATACCTGAGGTTATCCTCCTCTCACACATGTGGTTGAAGTGCCTCTGCACCCATGATTTCCTTGATGTTAATTTACAATGACGCTTTTAGGACCCAAATTATCTATACAGAAAAATATGGAACCATTACATGTAACTCATAAAGTTTATACAAATGAAGATTTTAGCAAGATTAAATACCAAGTACATGGCAAGATCAGCAAAAGAAAGTGTTTATTGCAGAGATTGTGTCTGTTTTGTAGATTTTATTTTCCCAAACTGTCACTCCATATTTTATTTTTTTTTTTTTTAAGCACAATCCATGAAACTGGGTCCACCATAGGTATTGAAGACTCTTGATACCCTCACAAGATTAAAAAATAGTAAATTAATCCATTAGGTTAAATACGAATTAAAAACACTATTTAAGGTTTCATTTAGTTGAATGAAACATTCCCTTAATGCAAGTCCAAATCAAGGTTCATGACTGCACTTTTTGTAATAAGTGTAATAATATTTTTATAATAAGGTGCATGAAATTATGAGAAATGGAAAAAAAAAAACCTGTATGAGAAGCACTTATGGATGGAAACACATTTCCACATGTATGGAAATGTGACTGTATGAGATTTCCTTTCTTTTCTAATGCACTTTTACAAATACTACCGAAACCATTTGAAATGTCTTCTTATTTTTTTTTTTGTTTTAGGACTAATTGTATTCCTACATACTCTAGGTAAGATTTGCAAACTCTGATCTTTTTGGTGAATGTGTGTTGATGATCCCTGCACAGAAATCGATGATGACCAAATGCTACATTCAGCTGTGACTATTCTAATGTATTTTTTAAAGACTTAGTACTACCCAGTTCAGTAAATGGATCTCAGCCAATACAGAACTACAAAAAGACTACTAAAATATTACAAAAATTACAAAAGCATGATACGAACCCTTACTCCTACAATTTTTTTTTTAATTTGAGCAATGATTATTTAGATTATGTATCTATCCAATTGTATGGTTGAGTTGTCACTCAATGTTCTAAAATACTCCTGCATATATATTCTTGGTGTTACAACAATCAAAGCAATAGATGTTGCATTTTTTTTTAATAACAGATAAAGATTAATGATGGAGTGACTTGCTAGATTCTAAGAAATGTTTCACATTAATAATGAACTAGAAATTGTATAAGAAAATATAATATTAATGGTCAAGATGTGTGTTATTAGACTTAAATTTTTTAAATATTTTTTTAGTCAAACTAGGACCAATTATATTATTTCTCTGAGAATGCCTATTCTAGTAATTGTCAGTATATGCCATCAGGCAAATTAGTTTATTGTTGCAATTTCAGAAAATAACTAAGACATGACATTAATGACCTTGGAAGAGTAGATTTCAAGAACAGGGAAATATTGCTTTCATTTTCACTGATACAACAAAGAGGAAAACAATATATTTGAATGCAAAAAAGAAAAAACAAAACACATTAACAAGCTAAGACCACATAGTGAAAAGAGGGGATGAAAACAGGACATTAACGGCAATGCATTTTGGATTATGGTAAATTATTGCCTGGTAAAGGCAGCACTGAGTTCAGTAAGTTATTCTAGTTAAAAGCAAGAAGTAGAGCTTGCTAGAAAATAGTGCTTTGGTTTAATAACAGTTTTCAAGTTCCAGATTTGTTTTATTCCACTTTGGCATGAAAACAAAGCCTTTTAAATGCTACTTCAAAGTGGAAATGTCAAAATTTTTGCTTCATGTTGAAAAGGTCAGCTTTTTGATGCAAGCCCTTCTTTCCTGAGTGTTTGTTCCTGATCAAAACATTTACACTGAAAATTTTGTAAATGTCTCTGGACTGTTTCTGTAAAATGTTTTGACTTCAACCAATCATCCTGCTCAAATGTGATTGTTCATAAATAACCAAAACAGTGAACCTTTGTTTCCAGGAAATTTGTGGTACCTTGCCCCTAAATTCCTTGTGATGCACCCTACCACACTGCATGGAACATCCTTACATGGAGACAGAGCTGCTTCATGCCAATTTTCACTCCTGTGTGTACCTCTCCAGATGACTGGCTCACTTGCTGCTACTAGAAGAAATGGAAAAATCACAGAGTTCTCACAATTTTTGCTTCCAAGAACAAGGAACTAAATCTTTCTCTTCAACAAACTATTGGGGGCGTGAAGCAATGGGACAAGGAAGGATTTATCTTTTAGTTTGGCAGGGGGCTCAGTAGCAAGTTAAGACTAGTAGCTAGTTGAGAACCTATGGTGACTTTTAGACAGATAGTATGATCACACAAAGAGCCAAATTAAAATAAAAAGTTGTGAAGAATATTCTTATTTCATCATTATTAAATCCATTACGATATCTTAGCATTATATACTAAAAAGAGAATTTCACTTGATTATTATTCAATTTATGCTCAAATATTATAGTAATATTGGAAAAGCACTCAAGAAAATAATGACTTCTGGATTTTGCTTGGCAGTACACAAGTGTAATAAAC
The DNA here is from genome assembly GCA_013397955.1 of Grantiella picta. Lineage (NCBI taxonomy): Eukaryota > Metazoa > Chordata > Aves > Passeriformes > Meliphagidae > Grantiella > Grantiella picta. The sequence continues at coordinate 139,457 of VZRM01000829.1, read as the reverse complement.
ATCAATCACTGTAAAGTTTTGAGAAAGGCAGTTGTATTTCTGCACCACTCAAATCATTGATAACTGTATTTTGAGGGTGAGATTTGTCTCCCTGAAGAAAGCAGATAAGTGCCATAATCACAGAGAAGTATATATAGACCTATATACTAGGTCTTATCTGACAGAGACTTTCTGGTGAGCAGCTGATTGTCTCTAAACACCAGGCATTAGATGCTATCAGAATTATGACTTAATGCCTCAGTCAAATCTATGCCACAGGGAATTGACATATACTGCACATACACATTGCCTAAATTATGTAAAACCACAAAAGTCTCCCTCAATGTTTTAGAATTATAACTGTGTCAAAGCAACATTTCTCTAATGCAGTTTTTATTGCTTTACCTAGCCATAAAAACCACATTTGATGTAGAATAATTTCTATTCTCAGCAAAATTATCTTTCCAAACTGGAATGGGAAAAAATCAAAGCAAAACCAAACAAAAAACTTACCACCACCACCAAAAAGCCCTAGAATCATGGTCAGGACAGCCAGTGGGAAATTTTTTCCACAATAAGTACTCAAATAAGGTAAGCAGCCCAAAAGAACAGTGTTGGCTTTTGTGCCATCAGTGAAAGGTTTGTCAGGCAAGAGTCACAAGTGAGTCCTTCTGTCCACAACCTGGAAGGAGAGTAAGAAACTCTGAGGTGATTTGGGAAAAGAAAGTCTGTAGTCTTGCTTCAAAGAAAATTCAATTATTTTTTGAAATAAAATAGCTCTGAGAGAAGATTAAGGGAATTTTGTGGTGAATGTCTACCTACTACAGAAAAGCTTGGTAAATGGTCAAGCAAGAAGACACATTAATGCCCTATAAATCATGCTTTTGTCTATTCTGATACAAGAATCTATTTCCTCATAGTTATAGACTCATTCAGGAAATAATTTCAAAATAGGTTTGTAGGATATAAACAAATATTTTCACCTAGTTCTATATATAAAAACACACACAGTCATGCCACTGGTAGTAATCTGCAATAGCGACCCATATGCTCTCTAACTAAACACAGACAGCTCTCAGATGTAGCCCCTAAAAATGTGGTGATCATATTAAGACTGTCACATCCAGAGCTCTGTGTTTCAGCTATATTTAGCACAGCAATACTCCTGTAGGCTTTATATATAAAAAAGAAATCTGGTTTTCTCTTGCTTATTTTCAACACTGCATGCCACACAGTAGCAAACTAACATTTCATACAGGCATTTTGCTTTAGTGAGCCAGATGATGAAACAGCAGCTTTCAATATAAATTGAGAAGAATGGTGCCTAGCTTAGATACAGCTCGGAAACAAGCAAACCACTGAGTCTTCTTCACCTTAGCCTCCCAAGTGTTCATTTTCAGAAGATCTGTGAGGCACTGCAAGCTGACAGGTGAAATCATTTGCCTCACAGATCATGAATGGAGCTACAGGAAGATGAATTGCATGCAAAAGGGCAGACAAAAATCAACAATACATGACATACTTAAGCAATGAGAATTCTGCAGTAAATTAAAGAACTCACAAAAAAATTTAAAAATACAGCAGCTGCACTTCAGAAAATAACAGAAGGAGATGTGATAAACTCAGCTTAGATGAACATTAACTACATTGAAGTCGTGATATATAGGATATAACAGAGGATGAATGCTAATTCAAGAGGGCTACTGATTCCTGAAGATATTCCTCTTAATAAATTCTCAGCCTAGCTGCTTGTGTTAACATGCTATTTTGTTAGTTGCTGGACATATGTTGAGATAGCTTTCCCAGTGTCCATCTCCTGTACAGGAACGGAAGAGATGGTGGAAATATTGTTTTAATCTGAAACCTAAAAAATTATGATTAAAATCCTAAGACTTGATTTAGCAAAAGATCTCTATATTCTGTTTGGTCACTTGCAACGCCCATTTTGCATAAACTGGTATGTTTAATTGTAGTTGTACCTTGAGATTAGTTTACTTTAGTTTCTGTCAGATAAAGCGTTCATCTGTTGACTGTAGCATAAATCCAGAAGTGGGACAATTCAGTTTTTGTTGCAGTGACGTATAAAAGAGCACATTGGAGGTGTATTTAAGAACTGCTTAAGACAGAGAACAGCTCTGAATTCTCTGGGAAAACATGGTGCCACTACTTCCACATGTGCTGCTACTGAAGTCCACGCTTCACAAGATGACTGTGTGTGCATCCACTGCTCCTGTTCAACACATCCTCTATATGGTGGCTGCAGCAGCATCATCTGCATGTCAACACTTCTATTGAAAGCTTTTATCTGAGAAAAACTGAAAGATTAAGTCACTGTGAAAAAAAACCTGAGAAGCTAATGTTCTTTTACTGAATGAATGATATGTAGCACTGGAAGATGACTACATTTCTGTTTGAGCTGGTGGAAGAAGACCTTTTAAAATCACCATAAATATTGCTCCCCTCTTTCCAGTCCTTCCTTGCATGAGCAATCAGGCAACCAGCCAATCACAGGCTGGTCACAAGTCTGAGCACTGTGAGCAGAATTGTTGGTCTAAATCCTGAACACTCTCACATTCACATGGTTTTGTGGGAAGGATTCATGCCTTGCAAAACATGCTCTTTCACCAAGCTGGGCATCACTCCAGCTCAGAGAGAAGAGTATGGCAGCTCATGCTCAGGGAGAGGAGGGCAACCCTGCAGGGGAGCAAGCACAGAAACTGTCCTGAAGAGTACAGAGGGACATATGGCAGCCTTCAGCACCACAGGGTGAGGCCCCACAACCATGGGGCAGGGTCCTCCCATGGTGGAGTAGCTTTGAAGAGAAGGCTCCGGGGTGCTAGAGGGAGCCAGCAAGGGGCACCCTCAGCCCTTTGAATCTCTTCCCTTCAGAGTTAAGGCCCCTTTCAGGCCAGAGACCCCACCGCCAGTCAGAGCTGTAGCTGTCCATGTGTACTGCCCGTCACAGTAATATCCTGATGTCACCAGTGGGGTGGACTGGTGTTATGAAAACAAAGTGTTATGAAAAGCATAAGCATATAAACAAAGCATAAGTGTTATGGAAACAAAGAGTTCCTCTAGGGCTTCAGAGTCCTCTTTCATTTGTCCTTTGCCTGTAATACCTGAAACACTCTTTCAAATTAAAATTTCCACTGAAATGTCATGCTATGTTCAGGTAAAAGGAGTATTAGGGGCATATACTGTACTATATGAAAGAATTATCAGCTACTATTATTCTTACATTAACACAACACAGGTGTGAGAATGGGAAAGGAGATGTTCAGTTTGACTCCTTCATTAACATCATTTTAACCTAGAGGTTAAGCCTTTGAGTTTGATGGGAGTTACCTCCTATGTGCTGCATCACTTCTACATCTGTTAATCAGGAATGTCTCTGGGAAAGTTAACAGAAATACACCTTTGTCAGAGTCAATCTGTGCCAGGTCTGAACTGAGAGATCTTTTCCTTCAAATTCTCATTGCAATTATGTTCAGTGTTAGCATATCTGTTTTAAGTTGTAACAGTGGAAGAAGATTAGACTCCAAATATTTCAGTAATAAACTTTACATTAGGAGCTTTAAAACCTGTTTTTAAATGAAACAAGTTAGGACAAAACCCTTTAATCTGGAAAGTTTAAGAACAGAGATAAAGGGAGCAGAACACTCCAGGTGCCTTGCCTTGAAAGCAGTACAGTACCTCATTCAGTTTGATAAGTGGATGGTTGGTGTCATTATTTTCTGCCTAAAAGTCCTCATGAAATCATTATTCTGTATTATATTTAAATTGGAGAAATCCAGTTCTAGAAGCAAAGTAATTCACAGTGGAGAGTCTAAAAAACTTTAAAATAACTCTATATTAGGGAAATTTTATGACTGAAATAGATCTGAGCCTGAACAAAAAAGTTTAGGATATAAATGTATTACTTTTTGCAATTTTATTTATTTATATGCAATAATAATTAATATCACTATTGTAGTATAATATATGGCATAGGATATAATAAATACTGCATGTGTATAGACATATTTCAGTACAATACATACTATATATATGTCGTATATATACGTATATGCATTCACTTCTAAACATTGTGATTGAATCACCATGATACAGAACAAATGGCTGTCTTTACTATCTTTATAGGTAAGAATCCTTGTACACATCCACCTCTGTCTTGTCAAACCTTAGCTTTACAATTCTAAATCTTTCTCTGGTCCCACATGGCAGAAATATTCCCACTGAAAGATTTTTTTTTTCCAATGCCCAATAAACATATGGAATAGACAGGATGTTGAAGTTTGAAAACATCAAGAAATAGCTTTTTGAATTTGAAAGTTCCATTATCTATGATGAATTTTGTTTTATAAACACTCAAGCCATATCCACTACTTTAAAATTCTTTTTATTTTTAATGTTCCTTTCTTGCACAATGTTGCTGCTACTTCGCTATCCATAGCAATAGACAGCATTAATGAGCTGGTATTTTAACTTTTGTTACTGTAGATCTTTTTCTTGTGAAAATAGAGTTGTCACTGGTAAAGTGCACAGGTAACAAGCAAATCTACATTTTGCCACTACTGTTGGAATGACTCCATTGCTACTGATCACAAAACAGACTAGTAAAAAGCCATTTTATGCCTATATGTCTGTACACATGTGTCCACATATATTCACACAAACACATATGTATATAAATGTAGTGACTATGTTTGGGAATAGAGAGGAATGAATAGATTTCCTGTAGCTTCCACTTGGATTCTGTGCAATATAGCCCTGGCTATATCAAGGATAATCAACCTCTGTGAGTCTGTCATTAATCTTTACAAATGCTCTACAGCTGAGTAATTATTAAGCAATTAAGTGCAACCTTCTACTTTTAAATAGTAATAATGTGACACAAACCTATAAAAATAGGAAATCAGAAGATAAGAATTGTTACAGGTCCTTTAGTCACATTGCTATGAAGAACCTACAACCATTTGAATTAAAGTAGTGACAACTTCAAAGGTATTTTTCTCTAGATGAAGTGCTTATTTTTCCTACATTGTTAATAACTAGAGGCTTTTGCTAAGTAAAATCTTATTTCTTTTTAAATTCAAAAGTACATATCACTAACTCAAAGAAAATGGAAGACATGTCTCTTTTTAAATTTTTAGTTACTGATGGTATCCCCACCACCAGCCTGGCCCCCCATTTATTTCACATGACACAGTGATTTTAAAGTATAGGGGAAACTGATTTCATAGACCTAGAGAGAGAGTAAGTCATATGAGGAGTGGCTGAGGGAGCTGGGGCTGTTTGGCTTGGAGAAAAGGAGGTTCAGGGGAGACCTTATTGCTCTCTGTAGCTACCTAGAAGGAAGTTGTAGTAAGGAAAGATTTGGCTTTTTCTGCCAGGCGACCAATGACAGGATGAGAGGACAAAGCTGCACCAGGGGAGGTTCAGACAGCATTTCTTCACTGAAAGGTTAGTTGAAGCTGGCAGCTCAGGGAGCTGGTGGAGACACCATGGAAGTCTTCAAGAAATGACTGGACATGACAATTTGTCCTCTAGTCTAGTTGGCATGGTGGCGTTCAGTCAAAGGTTGGCCTTGATGATGTTGGAGGTCTTTTCCAACCTTAAGGATTCTGTTTCTAGTCTATGGTCTCATTTAAGAGACTTTACTCTGCATATCTATTTCTTTCACGGAAAAAGCCGCTCTAAGATTAGACAAAGTAAACTGATACACCAAGTTATGGCAATTTATGAAACCTAAATTACCTCAATGAGCATGACATCAGGAATGCAGAAGTCTTTATCCAGTGTGCTGGAATAGTTTCTCCATGTACTCTGTGCCTATCTTTGAAATGATGGCAGGTCTTACTGGAGAGCTGAGACCTCAGGAATGTCTAGAGAATTTGGGGGAGAAAGGTGGTTTTTAAATTTCTAAATAACTGTGAAACACGATGCCCATTAGCAGTAATAGCCATTCACAATCATGTATTCACAAACATGTCTTACAGTTGTCTTAGAACCTACAAGTGAATATAGGAGCAGTTTGTGCCAGGTATTATATAAACATTTAAGATAATCTTTTTCAAAAGGTTTACTGGCCAAGTAAATGAAATGAAGAGCAGATGTCAGAGGAAAATGGAAAGAGGAGTCCCTTTCCAAAGCACTACTAAGACTTCAAATGAAAAACTGTGTTTTCATTTTGCAGTTATACTTCAAATGAGAGAGGGATAAACTGAATGTGTCAAATGAACCACAGGGAAAAATTACCTAGGAAAGCTTAATATTCTGTTTAACCTCAAGAATGAAGGAAAAACAAAATTACAACAGATCTCAAAAACATGGAAGGGTTCACAAAACCAAAGAAGGCAACAATCTGTTTTCCATTGTTGCGGTTTAGTGGATGGTATAGCAGGCCTTACCAGAGAGTGTCTCTGCCCAGCCCAGGTCAGTGCCTCAGTGCACCAAATCCTCCATCCCACGGCTGGTCACTGTGCTCTCACTGGCCAGGGAGCCAAAGGCTAGCTCTGGTTTCGTCTGCCATTCCACAACACAGCAGTGGTAAAGGAGGCGAGAACGGTCTATGCAAGGTGCGAATGGAAGATTTTATTCATATCGTGCACCAGAGACCGAAGACCTCCCAGAGCCAGAGACGCCTCACGGGCAAAGGTCTCACATGCACAGACACATGTGCACAGACATCCCTGGTGCATAGACACACGTGGTGCATAGACCATGCATAGACAATAACATGGCGGAGGGTGAGGAGTTTTCTGTAGGGAAAGGGGGGCGGGGACAGCACATAGGCCCAGTGACCTCTGGGCACAGGGGCAGTACATGGGCGGAGTTAGGGTACAGGAACCAATAGGGAAAAGCTGAGGGGGTGGCCAGGGCCAGGGCCGGGGAAAGGCAGCACAATAGGAGAAGGGTAAACATGTAAGTAAGAACAAGGGTGGGGAAACTGCAGTTTGTATCACAACATTCCATAGCTACACAAAGGCCTTTGTGTGATTGTTGCAAACTTTTTCATGGCACTCAGATCTTCCCAGTGCCAGCCAAACTGAGAGCCACTCTATCAAATCACATCATCTTCCTTTTAAAAGACTCTGTGAAATGATAGATAAAACTCTAATCATATTATACCATTTGGAGAGTTCAACTGAGATTATTTGGGAGTATAGAAGCAGGCGTGTAGTGCCAGTTCAGTGCTTTCCTATCTCAAGCACAGTAACATACAAATTTCATCTGGAAAATTATCTCCAACCTAAACAAAAAAATCAGGACTTTTTTCCTGGGGTTGTTGCACTCAAAAATTTTTAAAAGGAAAATCTGACAGTAGAAATGTAAAATACAGGAGTGATATTATAATTTTTTTTAACCTCTGAACTCATTCATGGTCAGTTTGTACCTGATATTGGCTTTTATTTGCAGTATCTCTTCTCAGAGATACTTTATTTTATTTGCAATGTCTGTCCTGCCTGCTCTGTGTGAGATGACAATACCCATATCCATTGGCCTTTTTATATTCCCTGTCTAGATAAGACAATCTCTTTTATTTTCTGTTGTGCCATGAGGTTTCTGTTACCTCTTTTCCCCTGTGCTCTCATGCCACATTTGTCAAGGCATGCCATCATTCTGGAGAAAGCTCAGGGCTGGTTGAGCATGGACAGCCCCGTGCAAGACCAAAGGTTGCAAGTGTAGCTGGACTGCTGTCACCACTACTGTCACTGCCTTTAAATTTGTGCTAGCATGTAAGTGAGAAGAATCTCCCTGGTGTCATACCTACAAGGAACTGTAAAGAAACAGGAGATTGTCTTGAGCAGTTAAATGGCTTGTTAAGCATTTGAAAAAGGAAATTTCAAAAAACCTTAGGAGCTGTGTGCTACTGAAATCTCTACTGGTCATAGGTGTTTGGTAATTTTCCTGAGTTGATAGTTTGAACATAATATAAATCAATAAACAGAATTGTGAGAAAATCCTAAACCCTACTACACTCAGTATTAAATGATGCCTTATAGGAAATGAGAAATGTATTTCCTTTATCTGGTTTTCACATGAGTCAATATAAACTGGTTTTTTTTTCTCTCAAAACTAAAACAAAACTTGGACAGTAAATTTTTCAGATAATAAATCAAGAATGGGTATTTATTAGGGTATCATAGAAGATACAAAAAATTTATAGCATTCTCTGAGGCCTGAAGAGAAGTCCCTTTGCAATGAAAGACGGAAATATAGAAAAACTCTTGCATGTATGTAAAATGATAGCAAAATTAATGTACTGTTGAAGGAGATGGTGACAGAAACTGAAGTAAACTTAATTGTAGTTTAGATATTAAAATATAGAGAAAGTTAATACGATAGAAACTACAGTAGCCTTTAAAAATAGAATTTATGGAAATAGAGTCATCTGTGATTATGATGAGTATTGGGAGAAGCACTTTATGATAATTGGCATTAACATAAGGAAAAAGGTAAAGTAGTTTAGAGTTTTAAATTGAAGTAATTTAAATCAAGACATACCTACTTGCTATTTTAAAACCTTTCAAAATGTTTTCCCTTTCCACTGGGAAGTTGTTTAGAATATTGAAAACAGGTTCCTAGTTAAATAGATTTATTTTAAAATTTAGGTAAATTCATAAACAAAAGGACAAGCTTCACAACTACTGTGATAGTTGGTTTCTATGCACTTTATTAGTGATACACTCTACATTCATCTGTCTGGTTTTAGTCTCATTTATTCTTGGCTCATAATGATATCTATGCTGTGACTTTAGTCAACAGCTACTCTGGTATGTAAATGTGTTTAAATACTGTAAGAAAGGAACTGTAAGAAAGTTTACACATCTGAACATTTACTTGATTTCTTTCTCCATAAGACAGTGTTTGGTAAGACCGTGTGAAAGTTATATCTCAGAAAATACATGGGAGTAAATCCAACTGAAGATGACCTTAAAATGAAGTTTTAGTTCTGATACTGTGTCAGAACAGACTTTTGAAATATGACAATAATGAGACTTCAGCTGCACTGATCTAAACAACTTAAATCAAAGCAGAGCTTGGAATACAGTTCCTATTATCATATCTCTATGACTCATTCTTTATAGCACCACTCTATGATCCACACCATTTCCTTCCATTCAAATCAGTAGGTGATCTGGCAGATGACTTTTTAGTGACCTGGCTGTATTGTGTATTCATTAGAGACATCTGAGAAGACTGCAAAGAAGGCAGTAAGGCTACAGCTAAAACTGACAACAAAACCTAAAAATCTATCCTTTATCTTCATGATTCATTTATAAATTTTCTTCTAAGTGTATGTGCAGTCTGTGATACATATTCAGTACTTCTGTGAATTTATGTGCAAAAGAGAGTACAAAGGTGTGGTGGCATTAGAACATTGTCTGTAGAGCAAACTTAAGAAATATTCCCAGTGAATAGAGATCTGGTGTCCCTGCTGCACAAAATGCTAGTCTATTCACAGTCAGACAATTGTATTTAAAAAAAAATTGCATTGAAAACACATAGATCTTTGATTTTAAGTTATAATAATTGAAAAAAATTTAACACCTTAAGTTAGTTTTATAGAAAATACATTAATAACATTTCTTTAATTTTTAATGTTCTATTTCTAACAGTCATCAATCAATGCAATTTAGAATTTATTGCCACTCAAAAACTTGAGATAAATGGAAAAAGTGCTTTTGTCCTCATAAAAATATTTAATATTTATACATCACTCAACATGGGTTTGCACTTGACCTAGTCAAGTGAACATTTCTTCTTAAACAGGACATAGTTTATCTTTTATTGTACATAGAATTCTAGGACCAGGTTATAAATAAAATGTCAGAGGCATAACAGAACTCAGCCATGTGAAGAATTTGTTTTCCCTCAACAGGGCCTTTAAAGTCAGAATTATTTGATTAATTTTCATGTTTTGTGAATTATTTACAATTTAATCATTAAAAACCAAATACATACAATTTGGAACCAAGATCAATATTACAGAATTAATTAACTGGTCCATCAATGCAGTACAAATTAAAAACTGCAAGAAATAACACATGTAGTGATTTCCTTGGGCTTTATCAATTTTTTTTTTCCTGCTGGTGGGTTTGCATCATCAAAATAAAAAGAAAACTTGCTATATTGCTTTGTTTTGTTACAGTTACATAGATACCTTTCTGAATTGCAGTTTTCAAGCTCTAGAAGGCATGTATTGCCTGAATTGATTCAGTGATACTTTTAAAATATTTTTTTTCTATTTTTGCATCTCTTTTACCACATTTTTTTCATTATCTCTCTTTTTGAGTTGAGTTGCTTTGGGTTTTCTGTTTGATAGAGCAAATATTATTTAGACAGACAACATGGCTGTCTGTGAAAAAGATATACTTAACACCAGCAGCTTTATGAAAAGTATTCTGAGCTTTGATAATAAGCTTAAATATCTTCAGGACAGTGTAGAGATACCCCAGACATTTTGAAGATGTATAGCACTATAAGCAGAGAAATATGGAACTAATTTGCCCTGCTCCATGTCAGGTATATTAACTCACAGCAAGCTCTATACATTTGTGGGGAGAGTATTTACCAGCCCAGGAGCCAGCTGCTTCTTGAGGAAATCGCATTGCTATCTGCAAAGTTCAATCTTTTTATTTATTTATTTTTTTAATTAAATTTAAGAATGTACACTTTAATTCAACTGTCCATGGTGAAAGTTAAACTGGATATTAGGAGAGCTTTGTCCATCAGAGAACTGTTCTGAAGTGGGCTTTCATTAGCAAGGCAAGAAATCTAAATTATTATAAAATGGAAATTAATATATTTTGATGTAGCTCTGCTGTATGGCTGCCTAAAACAGAAAAAGATTAAGTTTGATAGCCCAGTGAGTAGAATCTGTACTATGTTCCCAATGATTTATTCAGCCTCATGGAGTAGTGTAATTTACAAAGCCAACCTCGTAGTTACACCTAAATCGTAGCTTCACCAAAGATCCTCTGACTGTCCTGAAAAACATATATGTGTGTCTGTGTGAATGTGTAACAAAACTGCAAAAATTATATCTTTTCCCATACGTACGCAATTCACAAGTCACTTTTAAAGGTAATATCCTTGCTAGTTAATTAAGGAAGGTTGTATTTCACATATCCATTTTCAACTATAGCTGTAATACAATTGTCAATTAACATCAGTTCCCTCAATTGAGTTTACTGTGTAAATGGGGTCTAAGTTGAATTGTACTTTTTACAAGGGCAGGTATTGATGGGACAAGGGGTAACAGAAAGAGGGTAGGTTTAGATTAGATATTCTAAGGAAGAAATTCTTTACTGTGAGAGTGGTGAGGTGCTGGGGCAGGTGCTCAGAGAAGTTGTGGATGCCGCATCCCTGGAAGTTTTCAAGGCCAGGTTGGATGTGGCTTTGAGCAACCTAGTCTAATGGAAGGTGTCATGGGGGCTGGAAACGGATAATCTTGAAGGTCCCTTCTAACGCAAACCATTCTATGGTTTTGTGATTTTCAAGGTCAATATCATCTTTTCATTAGTTTGAAATACTATTGTTCTTCTGTCCTAAAGATAGAATATTAATATTTGGAGAAAACTGTCTGTATTGTATTTATTGCACTTGTTTATTAAGTGTACTTATCAGGGTATGATTTTGATGTGCAGCAGTCTATAAATTTGACTTCAAAGCAAAGGTTTGACTGTCTGGGCTGTCTTACCTGCTGATACCACTCCCTCCTTATGAACATGGAGAAGCACAGATGCTGTTCATTTTCCTCATAGTGGGATCATATTTAGCTGGAATTCTCAGACAGATTTTTTTCAACTGCTTAAGGACAGGTTTGCCAATGGTGTGTTTTCTGAAATTTCCTAACACAAAGGCTGCCTGGAACTAGAAAGTCTATTTTGTAAAAAATGTCATAGTTTTGAAATTCAGCCTTAGTCTTTATTGGAATGTGACATCTCTCAAAATATCTAAAAGAAACTGCACCTAACACCTTAGATTTCAGTATTTCCAGATCCCCCTGGAATAAGTGAGATTTAAATAACCATCATAGCCCTGTCCAAGTCTTGTCACAGCCCTGACTGCAATCACAGCACAAACTCAGACATCAATAAACAGCTGAATACTCTACACCCACCTATATAGAATATGCACCTGGCAGGATCTAATAATGAATTATGCATATCTGTCCCAAATTTTAATCCTACACCTAAACAGAACCCTGTTTCTGCAGCCTATCCAGCAACTCCTTAGGATCTATCTTCCTCTGTATAGTTCTTATTGTTGTTCCCAGAGATTTAAAATATGGAGCTGTGAAAACAACTGTCTACCCATTAATCAGAATATCTGGGGGTAAAACGAATAGCCTCACTTTTTTGCTATTAATGAAGTAATTTGCTTTTTATAATTTTAACAAATTTTCTGTTTGTTGTTCTTTTTTTTTCACAGAACATAACAGCATAACAATCACTCAGTTTTTAGGCAAGAAATAAGTAATACAGATTCAAGCAACGCCAGATGCAAGTCTCAGGAGATGCAGGGCTAAGCATTTTATACAGTGTGGATTCTCTGCTATATAGAACGGTTGTTTACCTCAAGCCTTTTTTGCCCAACTTTTAAATCAGTTTCTGTGACATTCTCTTGTGAGTGATACTTGGATAGTAAACTTGATGGATAGTGCCATAAGCTATCCTGAGCTCTTTCACTCACTTTCTGATAGTGTCTGGAAAAAGTCAGGAGAAACCTGCTGAAACAGCATAATTTGAAAGAAATCCATGACCCAAACTATGTGATCAAGTATTACAATTAACATTTTTCTTCGAGCTCCTTTTGGTGTGTATCCAGGAAATATTTGTGAGTTCAGCTCAAAAGTAATATTAAAATTTAAAAATCTGAGAAATGGTTATCAGATCAGTGAGAAGTGTATTCCTGCAAGTAATGTAATGTTTCTCTTCAAATAGAATAAAAAATAAAAAAGCTTTTCTACAAAATTTGATATCTCTTTAAAAGCTGAAACAAGAACCACAATAGTTGGGACACAAGATTACCATTGCAAATGATATCTATTCGTCAGCTCTGTCTTTCATTGCCTCAAGCACAGGAAATGCTAACGGAGACTTGCTTTAGCATCTCTCCTGGTTTTTGTGATCTTACTTCACTATCAAATTTTTCCAACTATTTCTTCCATAACTGAGAAAGACGCAGTATTTTTTGTCTTTCAAAGCTGTCACAGCTCTAAGGGAAAGATGCCCAACCTGCACTGCTCCCACATAATCTGTTGGCTCTAATTCCCATGCAAAAAAAGATCAGCTATGTCCAGTAGATGTGTCCCATAGGTATAAAAAATATTAACCAAAAAGTATGCTGAATGATCAAGAAACAAAGGCTTTGAAATAATCAACATGTTCTGGGATTTGGGTAGAGGAATTTGGGATGGTATTTCGTTCAAGGGTAGAGTTTAAGTAATAGGGGTTTTATCTATACTTTATGATTTCTGGGATGTGACAACTTCCTAACACTGTGTTGATGAGTTTTTGTTAGACCCTGGCTAAATGCCAGGGACCCAGGACAGCAGCTCCCTCTCTCTCCCCTGCCACAGCTGGGCAGAGGAGAGAAAAAAAAATAACAAGGCACTCCTGAGATGAGATAGGAGGAAGGAAACACTCCAAAGGTAAAAGAGGCTCAACTTAAAGTTACAAAGCGAATTTATTACTAACAGAGACAGAGGAAGACAATGAGAAGTAGAGCAAGCCCTTAAAGATACCCTTTCTTCCCCCAACCCCATCCTCCTTCCCACTGACAGTGCAGTGGGGGCAGGGTGTGGGGGTTTAGCTCAGTCCATCACCAGGATCACCTGCTGCTGCTTGGGGAGAGAAGTCCTTCTCCTGCATTACCATGGGGTCCCTCTCACGGGAGACAGTGATCCGTTAACCTCTCCAGCATGGGTCCATCTCATGAGCAGCAGTCCTCCCAAACCTGCTGCAACATGAATCCCCCACGGGCAGACAGTCGTTCCCAAACTGCTGTGGCGTGGGTCACTCACCCACAGGGTGCAGACTTCCAAGGACAGGCTGTTCCATCTTGGGAGAAAGGCCTCCCTCCGTGGGTCTCCCACTGGAACGCAGCCTCCTCCAGGCATCCACCCGCTCTGGTGTGGGCACCTCCCACGGGCTGTGAGTGGATCTGTGCATCCCCTGTGGACCCCGTGGGCTGCAGGGGCACAGCTGCTCCACCATGGTCTTCACAGCTTGCAAAGCAATTCCTGCTCTGGTGCCTGGAGCACCTCCTCCCCTTCCTTCTCTACTGACTTTGGTGTCTACATGTTGTTTCCTCACATGTTCTCACCTCTTCCTCCTCTGGCTAGAAACAATTGCAAGTGCACTTGTTTGGATTTCTTCTTAAATATGTCATCAGAGGCATACCCAACATCTCTAATTGGCCCAGCCTTGGGAAGCAGCATATCCATCTTCAGGGCCATCAGGGATTGGTTCTGCTGGACATGGTGGAAGCTTCTAGCATCTTCTCCCAAGAGCCATCTTTGTGGCCCCCCTGCTACAAAAAACCAGGCCAAGCAAAACCGACACAGCTTGAATGCAATTTTTTCACCCCAGTTTCTGACTTTTTGTGTCCTATGTCTGTTGAACTTTGTGAAGTTCATTTTGATGTTTATGTTGGAAGGAATTATTCATTCAGTCAATGTCTTCTTGAAATTGAGCTTGGCTGCAAAGATGATTTATGTAGGATGATGAAGATCTGAGCAGGACAGGAATAGAGAGCCTTGTTTGGCAACATCAAATTAAAAATTGTATTTGCAAATGTTATTTACAGTGCCATCTTGTGATGTTGACAAGTAGTATCTTAAGTGAGGTCCTGAATCTGTTAGTTTTTCTCCAAGGCAGCAGAGTTCAGATTGCAGAAGTTCTGACAGTAATGAAGAAAATGCTCACTTGTACGTCAGGAGAAGGCACTGTTGCCTTCCTGTTTTCTCTTTGCAGGGCCAGTGAAATGTAGGTCATATTTCTTACCCATTTTAGTGTTACCAACTAAGATATATGGGTGAGATAGATGGGAAGATAGATGGGTGAGTCTGCTGTGACTGAAATGTCAGAGAAATTCGGACTTATACTTTTGGTTATTCCATTGGTAATGGAAAACCTGTTGTGAGAAGCAGCCTAGCTCATCAGTTAATTTTAAGCACATATTCTTTTTTACTTTCTTGAGTAAGCTCTTTCTTGAAGGGACAGAGTATTATGCTTAAGCCCAACAGTAATCACCCTAATCTTGGTTAGGATGCCACATGGAGTACAACTAATCTCAAAAGTGGCTGATAGGCTGAAGCTAATTAGAATTTTGGCAGTAAGGCTCATCATATTGAAAGTAAAATAGACATACAATACATGGCAAATTGTTTCTCATTTAAAATATTTGACAAACTAAATAGCTATGAGGAACATTGGTAAGAGTTGTTGTTTTAATATAGTATTTTTAATCTTAACAATACTATTTCAGAAATTCAATTTTCACAGAGATGAACCAGACATTATTTCCTGAGCATTCTCTGATAATAAATTGTGTAACTGGTCCAAACTTTCACAGCAATTATAAAAAAAGAATTTAATGTTTGATTTATGAAGTATTCTCTCATTTATAGCTAATCAGCCATGCTAGTTAGTTGAAGGCCCTTAGGCACAAACCCACTAAGGAAAGACAATCTTAAAACAAACCTAATTATACTGGATTTAAAGTTGAATATGGTTTTCTAATGAGAACACAGTTGTATTATTGTCCTTTCTGCTCATCTTCATTTGGACTCCAATGGACATCATTCCAGCAACAGGTCAGTAGGCATCAAAACCTTGGAATTAATGAGACACATCTCCCGAGGAAACTGTCAATAGTTGTGTAAAATTGGGATTTCTTATCACAAGTGCAGACCAGTAGCAATGATTTCAGAGACTTATATTTACAAAAGAAAAGTTCAACCATTGCTTGTGTCAGGATAGTTGCCAGCTGATGGCTTACAAAACTCCATCCCTGGTGTATCATGTCTGGGTTATTATTTAGATGTTATGACACATATCAGTTTAAGAAAACATTTAAAACAGCATTGGAATTTTTAAGATGCAAAATGAGTATTAAAGAAGTTCCTTAGAATAACTTGTTTTCTTCTTTGACATCTCTAAGGATTTCTCAGATAGTACCCTTTTCTTCTTGCACATCCCAGATTGCTGACATTTCTGAGAATTTTCTCAAAGTGCTTTGACTCCAGTCAGGTAACATAAGTCTGAATTAGATTGTAATAAACATTGATGATATCTTAATGTTATTACAGTATGTTCTTTTCAGGCATAAAGGTTTCAAATGATTTTCAGAGTATGCAGTTCCAAGCAACAAGAGAACTCCATATAAGAACATTTACTGAACTTCAACTTAATATAATATATTCAACTTATATTAATGAGAATACATAACAAAGATACAAGCTGACTAAGACATGAATCACAAGAACTTCATGGTTCAGGAAACATTGTCTTATGAAAAGGGGTATCTAACCTGGAAAATTAAGCAGGTAACTAAACTTGAGCACTGAAATATTGATTTTGTTGTTGTAACAGTAAGAGCTAAGGCAGAAATTTCTGTCACACAGTTTTGTGTTATTTCATCATATAGTTCTCGGGAAGGATCAAAGTAAATTGGCATTTGTTTTTTAGAGGCTGGTTATTTACAATGTTCCTTGGACCATATATATAAATTTAGATGAGCTACAAAAACTAGTATCTAAATAATTTTTAATGTTTTGAAAATATCTCAATTAGAAAAATGTAACCCTTGGTTTGAAAAAATGACATTAATATTGACTTTGAACATCGTAGACATAGACAAAAAGGAAGCACATTCTGGGTTAATTTATAGATTTTACTGTATAGCTGTGTTTCTCATTTTAAAACTCTCATGTTGCATAACATGGTATTCAAGCTGGATTTTTTTTTCAGTTTGTTTTATATACTCTGAACAGGGGAATTGAAAATACCTCTAAACTTTATTGCCATTTGCCTGAATTTGAAGCGGCTCTACAATTGAAATTAAGTCTTTGTTTAGAACTGTAGGATGAGCGATATTAAGGATTTAAAAGTTTTTCACTGGGTGGGTGGGTAAGAACTGGAACAGGCTTCCCCTAGAGTGATCATGGCCTCAAGTCTGTCCATGTCCAGGAAGTGTTTGGACAACACTCTTAGATATATGGTTTAACTTTTAGGTTGCTCTGTGAGAAGTTTAGGACTTGGACTGAATGATTCTTAGGGATCCTTCCAACTCTGGTTTGTGAGAGAATGAAATATTATGGTAAATGGCCTGAACATTGTTACAAAGGACATTGTTTCCCATTATGGCAAAACTGTACACAGAAGCTTCCACCACTGAAGCCCACCCCTCCCTGAATGGGGCTCCTGACAGGAACTTTGGACTGTGAGTTAAGCCAACAAATGGAAATTGGTGGCTTAATGTGACACAGTTGCTCAACAATCTTGGGTATAGGAAGAAGTAAACAAGGCTAAGAGAGGGGAATGTATCCACAAAGAAAGTCAAACCCAGCAGCTCTCCTGAAAATCATCTCTGGCTGGGTTTGGGGTGGGGGAGCCCGTACCTCACAGGTTCATCTGCTGAGGCCAGGTTTGCACAGACTCCCCCTAACCAAGGGGGAGGAGGAGAGTTTTTGGGTGTGTGGCACAAGCTCAGGTCAGGGGGAGTGAACACTCATGCTCCCTTTCACAAACTGGCTCAGTTGTAAACCCCCCACCCCAGGAAGGTCACATCTATGGGACATTCATGTGAGAGGCAGCTGATGGGGTGTCATAAACTATCAAAGACCCCGATGTGGGGGTTAGGTTTAGGGTATTTCTGAAGAGGAGGTTGAGAAAGCCTAAAATAATAAATGTCCTTTATTAACAGCAGTGTAAATATTTGATTTCTTCTGACTTTAGTTTTCTGAATCCAGTCAAATCAATTCAGTGGTTTGCTCAGTCTTTCAGTTTTTCATATGGTTGTTTTTAGAGTATTGACAGATTAAGCTCAGCAAAGACAAATTCCTCAAACATTTTGTTTTTAGAGATAGTCACAAATTCAGTCTTAAATTTGCTCGCTTTTTTCCTTTATTACTTTTATTTTCATCATCATTGGAATCAGCTGGTAAAAACGGAGTTTTTTCCAAAGATATGTAAGATTTCTTTCCAGATGTCTAAGTAATTTTATTGTACCTTTGTGTTTCATTCTTTATTTGTTAATTGATAACAACCTTGGGGTGCTGGAAACTGACAGCTTTGTCTCCTGAGATTCCTAGCTCCCAGGTGCCTGATTCAGGAGGGAATCAGGGCCTGTCAGGGAATGCCAGGGCTAGGGAAGCCCTGGCACTGTGTTGGGATTTGACCCTGACTAAACGCCAGGCACCTCGACTCTCTCCTGCTGCAGATGTGCAGGAGAGGGGAAAGAAAAAAAACTGTAAAAACACACACCAATCTCATGAGATAAATGAGATGGGACGCTGGCAGGAGGACGCACGGAAGAAAGGGCAGACAGGCTCTTAACTTAAAGCTGCAAAGTGATTTAATTACCTAACCCAGTCAAAGGATAAATGAGAGGCCAAAATAAACTTTTCATACACTATTTTGTTCACTCACCCCCTTGCTCTTACGAACTCATTTTTTATTCACCTCCTTTCCTCTTTTTAACCAACAAGCTCGGGTAGGGGGGCAGGGTGTGAGATATTTTCTCAGTCCACAGAGCAGGTCCGTAAATCTATTCATCACCACAATTCTTCTACTACAAATACTCTTTATCTCTACTTATCTCTCTCTTTCTCTCTCCAGACA
>VZRM01000829.1:104665-120455 GCA_013397955.1 Grantiella picta | reverse complement strand
CCCTGTGGACTCCATGGGCTGCAGGGGGACCACCTGCTCCCTGCCATGGCCTTCACCATGGCTAGCAGAGAGTTTTCAGCTCTGGCTCCTGGAGTACCTCCTCCCCCACCTTCTCCACTGACCTTGGCATCTCCACGCTGTTCTCCCTTCACATGTTTTTACCTCTACCTCCTCCTCCTCTAACTACAAAGAAGTGCATGACTACCTTATTTTGAATTTTTCTTAAATATATTTTCACAGAGGCGTAACTAGCACCTCTAATTGGCCCATAAGTGGCTGGCAGCATGTCCATCACTCTCAGAGCCATCAGAGATTGGCTTTGCTGGACTTCGTGAAAAACTTCCAGAACTTTCACTCAGGACACATAGGAGCCACCTTTGTGCCACTCCTGACCCCTCAGACCCCTCAGACCCCTCAGACCAGGCCTACCACAACAGCTTCTGAGGGGTTTAAATTTCTCTTAGATGTTAAAAATACTTTACTGATGTTTTGGGCCAATCAAAACCACCACACACTGAAGGCAGAAAATGACCCAGTTTGAATTACATTTGCTCTTCTTTCAGCAATGTATAGATGCCATGAAACTTGTTATAAAATAATAAAATCTTGTCTAGTGCTTTATATTTTTGCATAAAGTTTTGAAAATCTCTGCCCACAGAAGGACAATGGCATTAATAATATGCTGCTTAAGCAGTATTCAATTGTACATCTTTATTAGCAGTGTAATTAGTTGTATAGTGCTGCTAACTGTATCCTAATCAAAGCCTTTCTGAAAAATAGATGATTCTGTTAGGAAACTACTTTTTAAATAAAAATTCAGGAGGCAGGCAGTATTTTACTCCCCCGTCCTTTACTCAGGAAAGTGAAAGACAGCAAGCTTAACTGTTGTACTCTGCTCTTCCCAGAAAATTCTGGCAGAATTGGTATCGGACCTACATAATATATATCTCACTGCTATAAACTATTAACTTTTTCCCCACTCTTAATATATTCTGCAGACTAATAATGCACAGTTCACTCAACTTTCTTGCCAGGGAAACCAACATTGATATATTCAGTAATTTTTTTTTTTTTCATAAATTCTCTGCTCTTTCTTGTTATTTTAAATTCATAACACACAGTTGATTATAGAGGAATTTTCTAATACTGATTTGATTGACATAGTCACATAGCTTCTATTCTTTTTATTACACCAACTTTCCATTAGCTTCTCCATAATTTGACACATCCAGCTTCATACATGAGATTCAAATTATCCTACAGAATTAAGAATGAAAAAGCAAAAGTACTTGTTTATTTACTGACTTTGAATACATGAATTTCTTCCCCTAAATATTAAACATTTCACTTGTAACCCATGCTGAGAATAAGTGGTAGTCCCCCTTGGGTATAATATTAGCTTTGTCATGCTAGAGAGACCTATTAATCAAATAGCTTAAAATTGACAAATTTTTATTATTATAGTAATATTGAGATTTATGATCTACATTTAAGAAATCTGATTGTACTTCTTTAGATTCCCCAAACATCCATATCCTCTTTCTATGTTCCTTGGTTTAGCAAGTGATATTTATAGAGGTCATATTTGCTTAACGCAGATCTAATGTTCGCTGTGGCGTTGCATCCCCGAAAGGCAGCCGAAAGCCCCAACACCACACGGAAAGGCAGTCGGCTGCGCTGTGACACGCGCCGGGCTGCACTGGAGCCGGGGAGCACGCAGGAGCAGCGTGGAGCTTGGGGGACAGAAGCTCAGCGGGAAACGAGGTGGAGCAAAGAAATGTACGGACACAGTCTGTGGTCTTCCAGGGAATTTATTAGGATCTGCGGGTGAGGGTCCAGGTACGGCGAAAGGGGGATGGGAAACCGGGGAAGGGTGGAGGGGCTGAAAGCCCAGAGACTTCAACCCCGTGCACACTATGGCAGGGGTTTATAAGGGAAGGGAAAAGGGGAGTGGGTTAGCTCCGGAGAGCCAACCCAGGAGAGTCCGAGGGGAGAAGAACTGGGGTACACACCAATAGATTTCTGATAGGAGAGGATGCATAATTCAAAAGAACCAATAACGTACAGAGCTAAGGAGAACAAAGGAGAAGCCTCTGGAACGCAAGCCACATTGGAAGAGAGAGGGGAGAGTGTAGAGACACACTGCTACAGTTCGCTACCACCTAGTTTGTGTGGGTATGACACAACTGAAAACATACTTAAGCATTTTTAGTAAGCATAATAATATAAGAGTCCAAGTTACAAAAATCAAGTGTTTCATCATGTATTTATGTTTGCAGCTTGGAATGACTAATATAGAAATTCAATTTTAAAAAATGCACATTCTACTAGAAACTAATGTAAAATTCCTAGTAACAGACAACCTTATAATATCATTAAAGCAATATTAAATTGTTTTGTCCTGGGGATTGGAGGGTGGGTTTTTTGGTTGGTTGGTTGGCTTGTTGAGTTTAAAAAAAAATGTTTGAGTGGACCCATTAGACAGTGTCTGGTTTGTAAATTTTGTTCCTTCTGTCTATCTTCACAGAGCCAGAAGGAAACAAACCCTGAGACTTCAGCACTTTGTATCTCAAGGATTCGTCTAAACCAATTGATGAAATTTTGAGATGTGTGAGCTTTCTTTTGCATCTGAATTTTTGTTTGGACTCAAATTAATGTTGATGTAAACCAATCAAATTATTATTTTGGGGAAAATAGAAGGAAAACAACTATCTTAACTAGTCTCAGATGTGTTGAAACATTCTAGGTTTTAATAGCTTTGAGAATTCAGTGCAAGTCAAGATTTTTGTTAGCTTTTTAAAAATCTAGGGAGGTTTCTGAAAAGGGATGAATGCGTTTTTCATGCTCAGTTTTATAGGAGCAGATATATAAAAACACATAAAAAGGGACACAGTTTTCTGAAGTTCATCTTGATACAAAAGTAATACTTTGAAATTAGATTGCAACCACTGTTAATCTCGTTAGAAAAAGAATTAAATTGAATGTATAATTACATATCCTAGAGAGACACAAGCTGCTTAATATAAAGAGATAGTGAGAAGCAAGTCAATTACTATTTTTGTTAGAACACTGTAGAATGGAAAACTAATATAAACAGAAAGATATAGATCATATTGATCACTTAAAACCGTTAATAAAAAAAAGTAAAATGTATTCTTCCTCAAAGTGAGACATTAAGAGATCACAGAGGGATTACTTTAAACTAAGTGGGATTCCTAGAGGAATCAGGAGAAAAGAAAGAAAAAAATTGGAGTTCTTCTGAACACCTACCATCATCTCCCTTTTAAGAGGAAATGAATGGAAATACAATAAAAAAGATCACCATGGGGTATTTTTGTGCCAATGACTTGTAAGGTTGACAAGAGCACTGATGTTCAGAAGTCTGAATTTAAAAGCAGGAATGACTAACAATATGAGAAAGAGAAAGGAAATCATAACCTGGATGGAAAACAGATCTGCAGGACAGTTCAGCTGGAGCATTTTTTTCAAGGAATGCGAAGGTGAAAGGAAAATGGAAACAGAGTGGGGAACGGCAAAACAGGGAATCATATGCTATGGAAGTACAATGTAAAACAGGCTTTGAAATTTCCAGAAAATATGGGGATCGAATTAAATACTGGGAAGGAGTTCTTACCTTAGAAACATTCTTTTAGGTATATTCTTAAAATGAACCCAGAGCAAGAGCAAAAAACTTAATCTCACTTATTATCATCTTTATGTAAAATGTACCCAAATACAATGAAAGTATATAATCCATCACATAAAAAATTATTTTTAAGATAAGGGTTTTACTGCCAGCTTTTGTGCTACCTAAAGTAGGACAATGCTAGGCCATAAAAATGTGACTCTCTAAGAAGTGACCTCAGCTTTGTTCTGCCTTTAGGAGAAGTGGTGTAACCATGTTACTTCAATGTAAAATTTAAAAAGAGGAATCTCCTTAGTATGACGTAAGAAAGATGGAAAAAAAATATGTATATTAAAAAGAATTATTCTGAGGAAATTAACACAGAAATAATTAAAAAATATTTGGATGCTTAATTTAAGAGAAATTTAAGGGGAAAACTGACACCAAAAAGGTTTGTCTTTTCTTTGGCACCTTTGAATCCTCACATCTTTTTGGTTGTTTGCTCCATAGTTCAGACAAAGGAAACTTCAAAGGTCTTTTAAAATACATCTGCATGGCTAGGACTTCAGAGGTTCATTCAAGCTAATGAAGGGACCAGAAAGAATGTGTGTGGCTGCACCACTTTATTAATGAAGAAAATAATTAGATGGAAGAAAATGGACACTGTCTTTGAACCTGTGTATCCAGAGACCCTTTGAAAAGAGAGTCAGTTACATGAGCAATGATGCCAGGGGGAGAAGGAGGGTAAAGTTCATTTACTGACCTTAGTAGTTTCCCTGAGAAATTCAGCAGACATTTAAATTAATATAGATGGATGTGTTTCAGCACCACATGCCAAATCAATGCATTCTGTTAGAATAACAAATCCAATAAGAAGGAATTATTCTCTAGTGAAGTTGGAGGAATTAACAGAACATTTTGTAGAATGGAAAATTGATACATGGCAGAATGAGGCAATATCCCTTCTTAATCATAAGAAAGTCTCGGACCTATCAATTTTTCTTGCATTAATAACTTTTAGTTATGTGTAAATAAGACTGCTAGAAGGTAAATAAAAGCTAACTTGTTTGCCTTACAGCATCCTCCCTATTGTGATGTGATATTGCCCAAACATTCTCACACTGAAAACTAGGCAGAAATTCTTCTAAATACAAAATCATGCAGCAGCTCATAGGCACCCAAAGAACATCTCCAATTATTCTTCCTGATGAAACAGAGTTTACAGAAGAGAGATTAAATGTCCACAATTTTGGAGGTATCAAAACTTGATCTGAAAAAACGAAGTGAGTACGATAAAAAAACAGTTTCATTCAATGACTCTCTTCCTTTTCTTGAGTTGAAAAAATCTGACAGTAAGCTTTAAATATCTGTGTTACATGAAAATATCTTCTTTAATTTTCCATTAAAAATTAATGAACATGTGCATTTTCATAATTTAAGTTATATTATCTGAACCTTTGTTAGTACTATTATGTAGCTCTAGTTCTTTTGCTCTACCATATGTGATCTTCAACTATGCAATTTATTGAAGAATGGCACAAAATTTTGGCTAACCTTCCTTTTCAAAAGTGAATAATACAGGTCTTGTTAATTCCAAGGGTAATCCATGTGTTTAGCCTCTTTCCAATCAGTGAAATAGTTCTAAAGCAGTACTGTCCATGCATGAGAAATATGTCTGTTAACTGTGGGAATGGTTCTTTAAGGTTGTTATATATACAATGTAGAATTGAACACATTCACCATATTACATAAAATATGCATATTGGAAACATTGTAAAGAAAAAATTTGTATAGATAACGATGAAAACTTTTAGGCTTAGCATCAGATATTTAATGAGTAATATTGAAAATGTAGAGAAAAATTCAACTCTTTAATAAGCATTTATTCATCGAAAAATGTCCAGTAATACAAAAATTAAATGTAGAAACAAACTGCCACTAGTTATGACTACGAAACAATTTTGACCAGAAGCTCTGATTTCCAGCTTCAAATATGGAAATTTGCCTGAAGCAGAATCACTGATGTAGATAAAAATTTACTGTTGTGGAGAACCTCACTTATAGTTCCCATTCCAATAACATCTTTTAGAACTGCAATAAGACTTCAGTAAGACATTCCCAGGGATTTTTTCGTTTTGTAACCTTTGTGGTGGCTACCATCCCCAAAATGTCAACATATAGCAAAATGGTAATTTGGGAAAAACCCACAGCCCACTCCACACAAAGGGCAAAGTTGCCTTCTGTTCTATTAAGACATCATGCATGGTCTCTATTAAAGGATTAAAATAATGTATTAGTAAATTTGTAGTCTCTATGTCATGTTAATAAGGTTGAAGTTGGACTGTTGCAAAAAGCTGAGGTGCTACACCTTGTAAAATGTTTACAATGTAAATTTATGACTGTAGCTCAATGGACTTTCTACCCAAATTGATTTACTATTTCCATTTTGTTTACTGTGACACTGTTTAGCAATTACTCTGATTAAGGATTTGATGTTGTAGTTTCTAGTGAAATGTTTTTGAAGCAAGATATAAACAGGAGTATTAGAATTGGCCCTCCAAAGTCCCTTTTTCTTCATCAAAGATATTGATAACCAAGTAAGTTGACATTCTACATCTATTACATACAGCCAAAAGAAAGGTTCCTTAAGTTATTTGAAAGTTCAATCATTTGGGACCTTGCTGCAGTAGCTAAAACACAGAACTTCTCCATGTTCTGAAAAAAATCTACAGAAGAGCAAGATCTCAATTCATAAGAGTGTTATTATCAAAAGGGATGCGATGAGTATCAGTTTTGCACCTCTGTATTGCAATTATATTTCCAGTGTTATAATCAGAAAATAACGCTTTTTTTTTTTTTTTTTAATAAAGCCTGTTGCTATCATATACGGCTTCTCCATAACTAAATATCAAATGAAAATTACAGCCATGGGAAAACAATATTTAATTGTATCTGCAGATGAAACTTTTGGGGTATCCACATCTCATGGCAAGTTTAATATATGGTGTTTCAGATTAACACATGGAGCCAGGTCAATCAAGTGTGAAGAAATACAAAATATTGCCAGACAGCATTATTCAGAATTTCTGATGAGCAGTACACAGGAGAAAGCCTATATTCTGAAAAATATAAGATTTTCACAGTGAGTGTTCCCTATTTCCCCAGCCACAACTTCATTTTTGGGGTCTATATGAGGTACAACAGTTATAATACCAAACTGCAGGTTATGAAATATAATATATTCTAATTCAATAAATACTCTTTGACAAAATCCCCCTCAAAACAAGAAGGTAATATTTCACATTACAGCACTCTGAGCTCTGCTTTAGAACCAAGTTAAAACAGTAGAGAATGAGTCCACACAACCCTTTAGCGCCCAAAGCCTCTTGTCATAAATAAACATTGTATTTGGTAATGCAGATGCCTACACACTTTCAGGGAGACAAAACAAAGCAACAGAATTTTCAAGGCCTACACTGACCCTTTCTAGCCAAGAATGAAGCCATTGTTCCCCAGATGGAGATGCACATAAGTGTGTAGGCACCTGCATCACCAAATGTTATTAACAGGGTTGGTTCAGTTTGTGAATAATTACCACTGTATGGAACAAAAAAAAAGCATGGGACAGGTTTGTTGGAGTTCCTTTTTCTTTTAGCTGTAGTTCTACTTTTATGTTTTCAGTCTGTTTGACCATTTTCTTTTCTTCTTGTTCCTCAAGTTTCATTAAAACTTTATCAAACATGATGTCATTTTTATAGAGTAAGATCAGATTATTTCACAAAGCCGAATTTAGGTTTACATTGCCTAATTAATGAACAATTTGCTCCATTAGCTAAAAGAAGCTGTAATTAGCTCAAGGACAGAAAATGTAAATCCAGAAAAAATCTGACAAGCCCTCAAGCCTTGTATTGTTGACTTAGTGAAAAACCTGTGGCCTGTGATGGCAGTGGGGACTACAACAGAGAAATTATGAATTCAAAGACAAACAGGAAAAATAGGGTAGAATGAAACTATTATGCAGTCTATAGCCTATCTGAATCATGCATAAGAGCAGAAATTAATGTCTTAATAAAAACTTCCAAGTGTGTATATTTTTCTCTTTGCTGTAAGGACAACTCTTCATCCTGGTGAGATGGAAAAAATAACCAGCTGGAGTATTTAAGGTTTTATTTTATACCATAGATCAAGCAAGGAAAGGATAACTTTTAGTATTGGCTTTCAATGCACATTAGATCAGGTTTTCCATAGTCACAGTCTCATTTGAACATGTATCAGCCAAAATTTGAAGTGCATCCCTGCTGGGGTTTCCTTGTCTCTTCAATGGGTTTTATGCTCACTGTTCTTAAGTGACTTGTCTCAAGATCCAAGCACAAAGATATGGCTGCGAAGACCCTACTCAGGATGAAGCTGAAGCAGATTCACAATATAAACAACTTCAGGATTTTACTTTAAATCCAAAGGTTATTGCTACTTGTTTTCACTGGCAGTGATATGTGAGAAAAAGAGTGATATTTCTGTAAGTCCAGTAAATTCAGCCCAGTTTATTGAATCTTCTGTGTTGGCAGTACTAGATTTCTTATTTCGAATTGCTGCTAGATGAGAATGCTTCACAGAAATAATTTCTGACAAGATAAATACAGGAAACGGGGAAAAAAAAGGGATTTTTTTTCCTTCATCTTTATCACTCAAAAAAAGCACAAAATTTATTTCCTTTGTAAATGTCACAGAGAGATTGGTGCTCCATTGGCAACTTCCATGGTGATTTTTCATCTGACTTATAAACATTGGGAAACGAAAAGTATTACTGATGGTTTTACCCTGTATTGGCACAAACAGTTCTAGGATAATAGATACATACTATTTCAATTTCCTATGACAGCAACTTAGGAAAACTTTTACCTATTGCTTCACTTGCCAAAAGATTAGGGAAGACTTCATTAAGTTCTGGATTTCAGTTTCTTTAAGTATATAGAAGGTGTCATCAACTCAGCAACACTTGTGCTGATTCAGCTAAACACACAGAGCTAAAAGCATTAATTTACTTTTAAAAGTGTGCTTGGAAACAAATCTTTTTTTCAGAAATAGGAGCAAGGTCAGCTGAAAAACTGCAATCAAATTCTATTTTAAAAGGAAATAAATCAATTTCTTGTAAACTAATGTTATTTATGGAGAAAAAGCTAATACTGTAATTACCATACTTCTTTCATGCTAAAACTAATTTAGTGTATTCTTTAACACTCAGCACCATTAAAAAGAAAATATTTAACAGTTAACCTTTTTTTTTAACTTGGGTCCTTGGTCTAAATCACCTGTCTCAAAAGATTTGACTGAAATACTTCACATTTTCTGCTTATGCTGTATTTTCCCCCTAAAAATAAAATAAAGGGAAAAGATGAAGTTTGAAAAAAAAATCCTGTAACTCACTTTCCTGATAAAGTTTCACCTAGTGAAAAAAATTACTATTTTTCAAGACAATCTTTGCAATATTTTCAATCTTTTACCAAGCAGTAGTGCTTCACTTCTATGCAATGTTTACTACTAATAGCTTTTCTGGAAATCATTCCTCCTCATTTCAGAGGATTTGTGAGTGGTTTGGAAAACTCTGTATGTAAAAAATTCTACATAGGCACCATTTCATTGCACAGGGCTTCTTTCAGTTTCACTGAGATGGAAGATTAGCACAGATGCAGCAGGGGAGAATTCAAGGATAACAACATCAGCGTCAATAATGAAGCATTTCTAAAGTATCCTCATGAAGTAAATTTGACTGCCCTGTCCAGTCACATCTGTGAAATTCCAAACTGCAGTTGTGGATGTGATTACAGGTATGAATGCAAAATGTTTCAGAAAAAAAAAAAATATAATTGAGTCTGAGACACTTTATTTCCCAACCCATTAACAAAGAGTTTCAGTAGATGAACGAAGCTATGCTTTGTGAAAACATTTTTAATGCCCTTGTCACTCCATAACTAAGACAACATATGTAATAGATTTATATATACATGAATATTTTAAAATTATCAGTACTTACTGTAAAATGATAGTCTACTAAAATACTGGGGCTTGTTATCCTTCTATAAACAAATTGCCAGGTTTTGGGGATTTTAGAGGACACATAAAGTATGCTTTTCTGATCCCCAAGGAGCAGAGTTATTTAAAAATAAAAGAACAGGAGTAAAGCATAAAATCTCAGTTTTGCCTGCAC
The DNA here is from genome assembly GCA_013397955.1 of Grantiella picta. Lineage (NCBI taxonomy): Eukaryota > Metazoa > Chordata > Aves > Passeriformes > Meliphagidae > Grantiella > Grantiella picta. The sequence goes on along the minus strand of VZRM01000829.1, from coordinate 110,625 downwards.
ACCCTCAAGAACTCACTGCAAACAGAAAACTCTTTACATTTTTCAAGACATGAAGCCCTTTCTGCAACCTGTAGCAGGCAGGCTGCCAACTTTGGGTCTGATCCTCTGCCTCGGCTAGTCTCTCTGCTTGCTCCAGCCAGATGAGCGTGAGCTTCTCTGGGAAGCTTAGCGAGAAAAGGCACGAACGCAGAAATGACGAGATGTAGACTCTCTGGTGAAGGCTTCGGGAAGTTTATTGAGGAGGAGGAAGGTAGGAGCGAGGAAGGTAGGAGCAAGGAAGGTAGTTGACCGAAGGGATCCACCAAGGAGAGCCTCGAGCACCTCTGTGCAAGGGGTTATAAGGGTCAGGGAAGGAGGAGGAGTCAAGGCACGCAGGCCAATGGGGTTACAGTAAAGGGAAACGTACAAGTCAATGAACCAATACAAATAAACTGTAGGAGGGGGAAATTTTATCTAAACCAATAGATAACACTTTCTCTGTCAAACAAAGACGATCCTTCTAGAACAATGACCTTAAAGGGAAGAATCAAGGGAGGAGTCACCCACGTCGGGCAAGCCCTCTGGGACCAACCATTTCACCTCTGAGGGGAACTCTTTAAGAACAATCCAATTTACTCAACATCTAGTTCCCATGAATCTTCTGGTTCCTCAGCCCCTGGAGGAGCATCCCGAGCTGACAATTCAGTGAGGGCAACCGCCACAGCAACCATCATTTGCATCTCTCAAAACAGAGACAGTGAAAGAGGGTCTGATATTTTTTATGGTCAGCCAAGTCCTTAATCCTCTGGAAGTTTTCCTTTATGTGAAATGAGTGATACCTAAGACCAGATACACTGAAATCTTACATTCTCGATCTCCATCTGTTAATTTGATGTGCAATCTGTACCCTAGAAACACAAAGAGATCTTCATGAAAGTAACAATCTTCTAATGTCAGGATACTTTATTTACCAATTATTTCAGTTTTCTGTCCTAGAAAAAAGGATCAGTTCATCTTGTTCAGTATGTTCAATAGGGAAAATTTACTTTCAGAAGATGAAAGAGAAATAGTTAGGAAGAGAACTTCTGGATATGACATGTAGATACACACACCCACCATCCTCCATAATTTGAAATGAAACATTAGGTCTACATGAGGAAAAATATTCTTGAGGAAAATCTGAGTGTGATTTTATACAACATCACAAACATTTTTCACTGGGAAGTGGAAAAAAAAAAATTATAGAGAAAAAAATGTTATAGGATAGACAAAAATGGGATAAAACCCCCAAAACAAACCAACCACAAAACATTCTAGTAATGTATTAAAAATATTTTGCATATTGGAAACCCCAAAAAGTCTTCTTTTTTCAAATGAAGGAATTAAGTTATTTATCAAAAGCCACATAACAGTTCAGGGCTGGAGTCATGATAAGAGCTTGAGAGTGAATAACCTTTCACTTTCCCTCAATCATGAAAAACAGATTTCTTTTGAATAATGTCACAGATTTTAAAGAACATGATGAATACAGAACATTTTTCCTGTTGCATTTTGTCATATATACCAGCACACTGACCCTCTTTAAACATCTATATTTTGGATTATTTTACCCAGTGACAGCAGAGGCTAGGACTCTTTCAAACATTCATGCAAATTTTCCTTGCTTCAGCACTTCTTCTGCAAGGAAGTGCTCTCCTTTCCTTTGGGAAAAGAAAAAAAAAAAAGATACAAAGCTTAACATTATTTCAGCAGAGCAAGCATTTAAGCATTTAAAAATGAATAGCAGTGCTTCCTACTAGACTGCTATTTTTCCCTCCTTGGTAAAAGAAGCTCTGAAAGAGCCAATCTTAATTTCAGGGGTGTGGGAGTAATACAGTGCCTATGATCTACCACCCATACGAAAACTGGAAGATCTATGCATTGGTGGAAAGTTAGTTAGGAGGGAAAATAAAGGCAAAGCCCTTCTAAATTAAGTTTTCTTAAGGATAATATACTTTAATATATAGATAAATATTTTTCCCAAGAAAAACAATATCTATATTTTTGTTTCAAGCCATTGTTTAAAAATTTATCTGGTTTACAACTGTATACATGGGGCTTGCATGCTTGTGGAAAAAAAATTGCTGATATGACCCACATTTTATTTTTCCTTCAAGATGCTAGGTGAGGTGACACAATGGTAGTGTTCCATAGACAGAAAAATGGTGTTTAATAGATGTTACTTTTGCATTTTAATGGCTGAAAGTCACTCAGCTTATGTATAGCTTTATCTAGACTTGATAACAGGAATCATGATAAGTGATCAAATATGAGAACAAACCTTGATACATTCTAAATATCCCAAGAGGCTATAGGTCAAGTCTGTTCTGGGCAACATGGATTTTTTTTATTTATTTGGGACCTGACACTACAAAAATATGTACGTGAAATTCTATAAAATAAATTCTGCAATATAATCTTACCTTTTGTCACGTTCATGTGAACACTGACTTAATTTGATATAAGAAATAGGGAAAAGAAAACAAGGGTCCCATGAGGTGGAAAAATAATATAATGTTTTTATAATTGAAAAAAAATGAAATAAAGCGATACTTGATCATCAGAGATTCTGAAAAGAAGAACCTTCTGATAAGGGAAGGATTTATAAACTAGATGGATACGCTAGCTTATGGAGTATGACAGAGCATGACCTGGGTTGTATACTTCCTTATGATATTGAGACTCAAATAACAGAGATGAACATTTATAGACTACCACTTTAAATGCCTTGTTTCTACTGTAACCTCAAAGTTTCTATGAGTCCAAGAATAGAAAACAGCATTTTGTCTTAAGAAGAACAGTCTCAGTGTGAGATATGAGTTGTCCAAACATTTTATTCAGGAAAAGGAAAATTTACCCTCAGTTCAGAAAGACCAAGGTAAACAAACTATCCCTACACGTCATAGAATAATTTAACCTGGAAAAGATCTTTAAGATCATCAAGTCCAATTGGTAACCTAGCACTGCCAAGTCCACCTTATCTCTAAGTGCCACATCATTTCAGTACCTCCAGGGATGATGGCTCCACCACTTCCCAAGCAGCCTGTTCCAATGCTTCACAACCCTGTCAATGAAGATATTTTTTCCTAATATCTAAACTTCCTCTGGCGCAACTTGAGGCTATTTCCTCTGGTCCTATTGTTACCTGGGAGAAGAGAGAAACATCCACCTCACTACAACCTCCATAGGAGTTGTGGGAATGGGACCTGATAGGATGCACCCTCGAGTGCTGAGGGAGCTGACTGGTCTCATTACAAGGCCACACTGATTGTCTTTGAAAGTTCATGGTAACTGGAGAAGGTTCATGAAAAATGCAGGAAGGAAAATATCACCCTTACCTCAAAGCAGGGCAAGAAGGAAGAGACAGGGAACTACTCTGCTGTAAGCCTCACCTCTGTCCCTGGGAATATCCTGGAAAATATTTATAAATATATTCATAGTAAGAAGGTGATTGAGAGTAGTCAGCACTCATTTATGAATGGTAAATCATGCCTGTCTACCCTGACAGCCTTCTGCAGTGAAATGACAAGCTCAATGGATGAAAGAGGAAGAGTGAATTTTTTATCTTTTCTTTAGTGAGGCTTTTCACACTGTCTCCAGAAATATCTTCATAGAGAAACATTTTATATGAATTAGATGAATGGACAGTAGGGTGGACTGAAAATTGGCTGAACTGCTGGACTCAGAGGGTTTCGATCAGTGACACTGAGTCCAGTTGGAGGACAGTCACTCTTGGTGTACCCAGGGGTCAATACTGAGATCAGTGCTACTTAGCATCTTCATTAATGACAGAGCAGATAAAGGTGATGGGACAGAGTGCACCCTTAGCAAGTTTGCAGATAACACTAAGCTGGCAGGAGCAGCTGATACCTAAGATGATTGTGCTGCCACTTAGACCTCAACAGGCTGTAGAAATGGGATGACAGGAATCTAATTAAGTTAAACAGAGAGAAATCTCAAGTCCTGCACTTAGCAGGAATAAACCCACACTCTAGTAAAGACTGAGTGGTCAACCATCTGGAAATAATGTTTGCAGAAAAGGGCCTGGGGATCCCCAGTGGACACAAAATTAAACATGAGCCAGCAAAACATTAAACATGCACCAGAAGTGGCCAATGGCTTCCTGCCCTTCCTGCATTAGGAAGAGTCTTGACAGCAGGTTAATGGAGGTGATCCTTCCCCTCTTCTCAGACTCTGTGAGGCCTGGAGTGTTGGGTCCAGTTCTGGCCAGTACAAAAGTCATATACACAAACTTTTTTCTTTTAAAGTGATGAACAAATAATTATTTTTAGTTGATCTATATGAAAGTTTTTCCTTCTTTTTTTTTTTTTCCCCAATATAAACAGCTTTCTGCACTGATGAAAATGTTTAGGCAATGAAAACAAAATAAAACAGTGAAAAGAACTTTTTTCCAAGCAATTCTCTCTAACTTCAGTAATTTCTTCAGATAATTCTTATCCTAGAATGATGCAAACATGAGCATATCTTTTCATCAAATATACTGGCTTTACATCAAAGAGCAACTATCTGTATAGATTTTTTCTTTTCCTGCAAATGTCATACATGTTTTCAAATAGAAAGGATCTCCTCACAAAGTACATTGATTCAGCTTCTTGTGAATAAACTGTCACTACTGCAGTAAATTATCAAAACTACTGGTAAGGCATTTAAACTCTTTACTGAGCTATCGCTTTAAACTGCACTGTGCAGAATAAAGTAAAGATGTTTGTTTCCTTTGAAGTGCTCTAATGCCAAGGATACCATTGTATTCTTTCTTTTTCCAATAAAGGAAATTTACATGGCAGAAGAATGCAAGGAGTCTGGTTCTGTTTTTAATGAATTTGAATGAAGGCAATTTGGAAGATAGTTTTGTCTTCAGCTAACCCATTCCTCTTTTCTCTCACTTCCTAGTTTTGTCTTCAGCTAACCCATTCCTCTTTTCTCTCACTTCCTGATGTAAAAAACAGCACAGAAGAGTCTCTGCTGGAAGGGTATAATCAGGAATCACTTGCCTGTACTGTTTCTGAAAGGACCCAGCAATTTTCTAATAGCGAAACACATAAATTATAAATGAATACAGGGCAAATCCCAAGCCATCTATTTTGTTCACCTCTAAGCCTACACAGGTGAGTGAGGTGAATTTCAATTACCTGGCTGCAAACTGTAGCAGCTGAGTTTGTGACCCCTTGCACCTCCTTCTGGGAAAGGGGAACCTGCCACATTTTGTGAAATGTGCAGGGAGGCTGGAGAGGGGGCAGCTTGACAGCACATATTGCCTCTTGACATCCAGGGAGACATCAGAATCTATCAGAGGCATGTATTTATCAAAACGTGCACCAGTGCTTTGTAGATGACCCTTTTTGTCCACCATAATAAAAGCAGTGGAGGAGTGGAGGTAATCATCACAACTAAGAAAAGCACTTAGCTTCAAATTTTGGGTTTTGTCCTTTCAGTTTTTGTCCTAATAAATTAACAGATTTTTGGATCAGAGTCTCAGTTCATGTAAATTGACTTTGCATTTCAATGAAACACCAGTTTACACTTATTAAATCAGATTCCAGTGTACACCTCAAATACATTTATAGTTAAAAAAAAATCTAAAATTGAGTAACTGCTTAGTTACTGTTGTAAGTGGTAAAAATGGAGAACATATTAATACAGATATGAATGAAGGATGGTGAAGTGAAACAAAAGTTACATTGCTTTTGAGATAAAGCTGATATTTTAGAAAAGACAGTTCCGTAGAGGAAAGGGATCTACTTGTACTCTAAAGATACCTTGTACCAGCAAGTCTTGAACTGCTGAAATATTATTTGTTAAATCAAAGATGGTTGTTAGGTTTAAGTTCATGTATAGAAGAAGGAAATTTGTTATTAGTTCAGTGTAGCTAAAAACAAGAGTATGTATATATATATACATATATATATACACACATATATATA
>VZRM01000829.1:37643-104598 GCA_013397955.1 Grantiella picta | reverse complement strand
TGTTTCTGATGCCCACTTACCTCCACACCTTTTTTTGTATGATAATTATGATAGTGGGAAAACAATGCATTTTGGAATAATAGAATAGCTCTCTTTAACACAGATGAGATCTCCACATATGAAGATAAAATGAAAACCTTACAATTTGTAAAATAAGCTTGTTACAGAAATATTCCTTCCCTCCAAAGTAGATAATTGTCTGCACAAACTAAAAGTAACACAACATAAATATTAATTTTTCCTTCACTTGTTTCTACTTAGAAAAAAATATTTTTTATATGTCAATAAGATTTCTTGAGTTCTTTTTTTTTTAAAAAAATCCAATTTATTGCTTTCATAAAGGTGGTGTTTTTCCCTGTTTTCCTACTAGCAGCAGTTTAATAATATTGATAAATGGACTTTATCATTCCTGCCCAGATTTTTCAAACTTGTTATTAGTACTTTATATCCCTCTCTGAATATCTATCTTGCTGGATACTACCGGACATATTTTCAGTTTCATTTTTGCTATTTTTCAAGATAACCACCATCTTCATGGGTTTCAGGTACTGACAACAACTGTAATATCATCAGTCCAGTGCCCAAGGAAGAACTTGCTATATGCAGTTAATGTTAGTCGTGTACAGTGAATTCACAAACGCTTCTCTCTGGATCAACCTTCCATTCTGATGGACTAAGCTTTAACAACCATCCGTGCATCAGATGGAACTTACCAAGAAAATGGTGAATCCAAACAAGAGAGTGAGAGACTGAAAGAACTGAAAGAAAGAGGTACTAATCAGAGATGTAAACATGCATAAAAAAAGATCATAGAATCATAGAGTGGCTGGGGGAAGAAAGGACCTTAAAGGTCATTTAGTTCCAGCCCTCCTGCTATGGGTAAGGACACCTTGCACTATACCAGGATGCTCAAAGCTCCATCCAAACTGACCTTGAACACTTCCAGGAATGGTGTATCTACAACTTCTTTGGGAAACATGTTCCAGTGTCTCAGCACCCTCACAATAAAGAATTTTTTCCTAATATCTCATCTAAACCTATTCTATTCCAGTTTCAAGCCATTCATGCTTGCTGTGCCACTACATGTAAATAGTCCCTCTCCATCTTTCTTGCAGGCTTCTTTCAGGAACAGGAAGCCTGAAGCCTTCTCTTTTTCAGGCTGAACAATCCCTTTCTCTCTGCCTTTCCTCATAGAAGAAGTTCTCCATCCCACTAACTTACTTCATGGGTCTCCTTTGGATTCTCTGCAACAGGTCGATGTTATTCCTTTACTATGGAACCCAGAGCTGGATGCAGTGCTCCAGGTGGGGTCTCTTGAAGGTGGGGTAAAGGGACAGAACTGCCTCCCCCAGGGCATCCCAGAACATGTATTGTCTATCCTTTCTTCATGGTTACAAGGAAAGATGCTATTTTCGTTATATCCTATTTTCCCTAATCTGCAAACAGCCTGATGAGCAGCATGAAAAATCTCTGATGGCAAGACTACTAGTGATGCAAGATACAGCAGAGCCTGAAATATATTTTGACCTCTCTGTGGAGGAGCAGCTCATCTGCAGGAAGTCAGACTCCGGGTCCTTTCATTCCCCTTCCATTAGCATTTCCCAGTGCAGTGTGATTATCTGTCAAATCTCAGACAGTGAGCATCATACTCAGACAATCAGACACCACTCCAGCCAGGCCTCTGACACAGACATTTCCAGCATTGTGCTCTGGCTTTACTCTCTCTCACCATCACTCTGTATGTCATATACATAGTTGTCTGGATGTGCAACTGCCCAATAATTTGTTTGCTTCACATGAGGATATCATGTAATGGAAAAAACCTGACTTGTAAGACTTCATGCTTGGCTCCACTCTTAAGCTGGAGCCAAATTCTGCCATATAATTCTCCCATTCTCTCCATACATGGCCCTTAAGTCATAATATGAATGGATTTTAATACCTTCACTAATTAGAAGTGGAAAAATATCATGCAAAAGAGGCAATGGTCTACACAATTCTCATCGTTAAGCATCAATTTCAACCCAACATTTTCCAATGTTGTTTCAACTAAGTAAAAATTCCTTTAAGGTATTTTCATTATATATTAACAGGTAGAAAACTTCTAGCTGAGTCTATAAACATCTTATATTTGCCCAGCACCGGTGCTCTGTACTAACAGAGAAAAGGAATAGTCTGGAAAAGGATTAGTGTGCCTGAGTTAGTTCATACTGGAAACCACAAAAACCACACACATTTTCCTCTGGAAATCAAATCTTTGAAACAACCTGTTGTAGGCTTATGCCACAGAAAACTGCAAAATATCAATGAAATTCTCTGTTCAATGTTGGAAGAACTTTGTGAATTTGAATAACCTGTGTTTTCACATATCGTCATTAGAGAACAAAACAACACACCATGGAATATGCAAATGGTATCAATTATCACTTCTTCGAGAGGAGACACTTCCAGCATCAGACTGGAACTTTTTTCTTTCAAGCGACACCTCTCTCTTTAATTTTCCAGATATGACCCTTAGATAATGGAAAGAAATGTAATAAACTTCCCTGTGTTGTTGCAGGCTATAAAATATTTCTGAAAGACTATAAAAGATGTTTCCTTTCTTCTGGCTTTTAGCAGTGTGCAGCAGGGCTCTTCACAGAACTGATGCACTGAGATTTAAAAATTGTAAGAAACCAACACATTCTCAGTAATAATTTAAGGTCATTCAAAGGCCAATAACAGAAAAAAACCCCAAACCTTTAGAAAAAAGTTAAATACATCTAGCCTTTGTGATTTATGCTTTGCTTTTTTAAACTGTGATCATACCTAATGTCTGACCTTTTGAATTCCTTTCAGTGTCATACATTTCTCATTGCTGTTTCTTTGAGTTAAGCATTTCTTTGAAAAGCCTAAATGCCCCACTAGGCTTTCCTACACTTTTTATTGGGGAGAAGAAAAACAGGTTGATCTCTGCTAATCCTGTTTATTTGCAATAGCAGAGAGGCTGTCCACTGTGATTTCATGTGTTGACCTTGCCTTCTTTTTTTTAATCATCTGATGAGAACTGGAGAGTTTATACTAAATGGTATCATCTGTGTGCATAATACCTTCTACACATAGGGATAAATTCATGCCTTTTTCAGAGCCCTTATTATTGCAAGGATTATTGTAAAAACGTAAGTCAAATGAATCTGTGAAACATAAGTAATTTAGTCTGAAAATCAAGCAAAAAAAACCCCACAGCTTTCTGAAAAATTAGATGGCTGGATGGAAAACTTGTGCCAGTTTGAATAAAACAGGTAATATATAAACCTTATGGGATGCCATATGAAGATAGTTAAAGATATTTAACTCTTTAAATTTGTAGTACATCTTTGAAACTGCTGAGTGATCTGAAAGTCCTCCATATAAGCCCTGAATATCAGCACATCCATCCATGCCATTTGCCTAAAATTCTGTATGGGAGTGGTTGAATAATGGAACAAGTTGCTCAGAGAGGTTTTACAATCTTCCAGTTACAGCTGTCATTGAGGTAAACTTGAGCAACCTGATCTGATTTTGGAGAAATAGCTCCCGTCTTTCAGAGGTTCTTGCCAACCAAAACGGTTCTGTTATAATAAGTCAGCAATAAATTACTATAGCTGCTTAAAGTCGTTAGCTAGCACATTATTGCTAGGAGGAGGAACAGCTTATACAACAAAGATTTTTTGGAAGCTGCTGGATATACTTACCTGGTATGCAAATCTTCTTCCTCTTAATGAAGTGGTATCATACAATAGAATATTGTTTCCTCACAAAATTTTATGTTCGAGTTTTTTAATCTCAGAAGAATTTATTCTAAGAAGTATTATCTTTTGATTTTCTTCTAGTGGTGAAATATCATCGTTTCCTTGGCAACTTTTGATTTACTACAGCTTTTTATCTGCTTTTCTGTAATTCTTTCTGCTACTCTTTTTACATACACAGTCTACTAAAGAATAATCAGCTCTTGAATTTATAATTCACCCTCCCTGAAATGCTTCCACTGCAAATGTTAGATTGTATAGTGAGTCCTCCATGTTCCTGCTTCTATTTCTTTTAATTCATAAATAATATTAACTGGTAGGGTATTTTTTGTTTTGTTTTGTTTTGTTTTGTTTTGTTTGTTTTCTAAATGCAGAACATTCTTCGACACCTTATTTAAGGGTTGTGTAATGCAAGAAATGGAACAAAAAAATCCAAAAAAACCAACCAAACTCCAACTCAGGGACAAAGAGACTAAGGCATAATGAAAATAAACCAGCATCACAAGATGAGGTTTACAGAAGACTAATGAAGACACAAAATGTGCCCATTAACTCTCTGGTTTCAGAAAACTGAGGGAACTTCCCTTGTCAAAGTCAATTAATCTAAATAATTTATTTGTAATACCCAACTTTTTGGCTGCTAGTTTTTGTTTCCAGTGTACAAGTAAATTGTAAACTGTGTTTCTAGAAGGATGTGTCCTCTGCATTGGTGTAACAGAGATTTCTCTATTAAGACAAAAGCTAGTATAGAACCTCTGGATGTGCTATTTGTGCGAACAATACTCAAATGCCATGCACAAGTTCCAGATCCAATTTTTCCTGGAGAATTATAATAGATGGAATGGAGCAAAAAGAAGAAGTCACCAGAATACTCTAAAATGTTAATTTATGCAAAAAGATTAAAGGAATTTCATTAATTCAGTTTAACAAAATTAATATCACCAGGTGTTTTGCTTCTAGTCTATAGTGATGCAGAAAATAGAAGCTTGATTAAGAAAACACCAAAACCTCCACAACTCTTTTCTTCATTTTACTTTCCATAAAAAAAAGGCAAAACCTTAGAATTTTTTCTTCCAGAGATTTAGACTATAAGAAAGAAAGAGCAAGACAGATGTGTTCATTGACTCCTACCACGACTTACTACATTTCCATTGATCTCTTTAGCCATGACAGTTTCTAAAAATAATTGGTTGGGTTTTTTGAAAATACAGAGCAGAAAATATAGCTTCATATGAAGATAGGCCAAGAAAATTTTATATTATGTGAAAAAACATAGCTGCTGGAAAACACTGATTCGTAATGTTTGCAAACTTTTAAGCAAAAAAACCTCCTCAGTGTCTGGCTTGATTAATCAGAAAGATGAGTATAGGAGGTGTAAATTCTTAAGAATATATCACTCCTGAGTTTTCATATAACTGCTCGATGCTGACAGATTGTAATCCTCGTGAAGTAAGTGAAAAGGAAGGTAAAAATAAGAAATATATTTTAAAATTCTATTCAGTTCATAAATATTTTTTACTTTTTAAAAATAAAATAATTATTTCCAGAACCAATAATGATTTTAAAACAAAATTCAGGAAAAAGACTTGGATGGGGAGTTATTTTGGCACATTTTAATGCAATGATTTAAGGCTATAACCGCAATATTTTAAAACTATGAACATTCACATAGTCTTCTGAAAGGAAAGCTAGAAATAAAACTTATCCTTAATTTGAGTGAGTTGATAATTACAACTAATTTGTTCACATAGACTAGAATTTACTGTTATGAAATCCAAAAATATGTGTTATTTACTATGCAGCTTTGTTTTTATAGGCAGGGTTTAACCCCTACTTGCTTGAGGCAGACTAGGTGAGATTGAATTTGCAGACCAGGTAAATTGAAAGAGTGCATAATGAAGGGGAGAAATACACCAGCTGTGTCAATTTCCCATGTTAGAATATGGGTTTATGTGCTGTAATCATCCACTCTAGTGTGTAATTAGAAAAAATTTGTTCATATATTTGAGCTCACAGAGCATTCCAGAGTTTACTGGCAAACAGGCTTTAAAAGGTTTAAAAACATGCTTTGAGATAAGCACTATACCTTCAGTCTAGTGAGGTCAGGAGTAGAAAACAACTCATGCAAGAAATGACAGGCATGAAGATAATGAAGGATACTTCAGGAAGGATTTAGGAGGTAAATAACTCACTTTTTGTAAAAAACTCTCTTTCTGTAAGCTGACTTTCTTAGTGTCCAACAGTATTTTTACAGTACTAGAAGGCATGAAAATTTCTACAAAATCTAGATAACCTGGAAGCTAAAATAAGCATCCATCCTTAAAAAAAAACTATTCAGGAAGTATGATAAATACAAAAATTATGTATTTAATTTATCTCATTATTTCACATTTTGAAGTCTTTTAAGATTAGCATGGAGTTTCACAGAGTTATACTCTACAAAAATACCTCAGAAGTTAAAAAAGTATGTAGTATTTTCTGGGGTAAAGAACAGTTATTTTTAAAAAACAGAATAAACCCATGTCCCATTGATTTTTTGCATTTTCCAACTTCTTTAGTAGAAAGCAGGTTGGTGGTCTGTGCTTTCTAGTATGAAACCCAAAATACAATCTTTTCCATAGTTTCCACTGGTACCAGTGATACTTTTCCCATTCGTTACTTCTATTTGTCATGGGAAGCACTTCAAAGATGGTCAGCACTGACTTCATTCATGTTTTCAGCCCTTGAGGAATTTTTCATTCATCCCAAGCTACCTTTCCCATCTCCAATGCATAGTCTTAATTATGGTCTTGGAAGAATTTGACATTTTTTTGTAATGCAAATTGTGTGGTCCAAGTGTAATCCTGTGTGCAGGACCCACATGCTGTTTTGCATACAGTAAATGTGGTAGATGAGTCGAATGAGATTTCTTACAATGGGATCATCAATATCTGGATAGCTGATTTTCATTCTTTGTGCTCAGGACTTGAGCTTTGCCCTGTTTTAAACTTCCATTTGTCTGCATTTAGCCTATTCTTAAGGAAAAACTGTAGAACTTTTAAGTTAACAGTAAAGTTTACATTGGTTAAAAGTTGAGAGTTCTTCTACCACAGAAAAGACTTCAGGTGCGTGTCCTCAATAAAGTTCAGCAATGTGTCTTAGCATGCTGCAAGTCCAAGTTGCTGAGACCCAAACCATCAGAGGTGTTGAGGTGTTGAGCCCTTGCTTGCTTTGGTGACCCAATGAGACAATGGATGGCTTAGTAACCAATGCAGTAAATTCTTCAAATTATGCTATTTTCTTCTTCAGGTGCCATACAAAGCACTTTATATGATCACAGGGATATGCTCAGACCTAAAAAGTAAGACAAAATACTGAACGAAGTCATTAGCAGCTCATTGTAGCATTCTTTTCACAAAGATTGAATTTATAACTTGGAAATAGGGAAATATGCCACTGCAGGCCTCATCCATTGTGGATATTTTAAAAAATTAAATGCTCCTTCTTGATTTCGAGGAGTGCAATTCAATAATTACTTTTGTTACTATATCTTACTGACTGTGCTATGGTCATTTAATGAAGTATGCAGATACTTTTTGTGTTATATAAATTGGTTTTTATAGAGTTCCTCTGGGGCAACATAATTGGGAAAATATAATTTAGGTGCCATTTGTGTTTATTAAGAATAATGAAAAGGGAACAAGTTATCTCAGCAGTCAATTATCTTTCTTCAGGATTTATACTGTAATTCTAATAATTGAGTCTCAAAGCTTATAAACAGAAGAAAGAATACATTGAGAATTTTCAATTTCTTTTCTTGCCTAAGCTTGTATACATTTTCAGAAGCAAAGATGTGAAAAAATGTGCTTTTTATATATCAATATATGTCTCTGTTTATATAGATATATATATCTGCACAAGTATATAACTATATCCAAATATTTAACACTTTGGCTCACAGTAGCATAACACCACATTGTAAGAAAAAAAATTAAAAAAAATTTGGAGATAACTTTACTCTGAGAGGACGTATACATTGATAAATTGGAAATAAAAGTAGTAAAGTACATAAAGTTAATTGATTATATATTTTATGACTATGACTTATAATCCACTGTCATTGCAGAAAGGATACTCCTGCACAACTAAGAAACCCAAGGCTTACCCAACTATCAAAATAATGTTGACTCTACACTCGATGCCCCTTTGTAAATAAGTTACTTTCTTTTTAATAATAAATCAATTATTATAATAATGACAAAGCAGTATGACTATTAAAAAAATTTTAAAACATAATACTTATATAATCACAATTTATATATGTTTTCATATTATAAATACTTCTTTTACAGAAAAGGATATTTTAAAATATTTTAAAAGGATAATTTTCATATGCATAGTTCACCATATTTGATGCCAGTCCAGAAAGGTATAAAAACCATGTCTGACAAGAAAAAATAGGGTGGAAAAAGAACTTCAAAACCAGAAAAAGCTGTACAAAACATTGATTTATTTACCTTTGTAGTAATCCTACTTGTATTAGTGTGCAAGCAGTATGCTGTCCAATAAGCACTGCAAATTGTTGGTGAACATTATAGTCACATCTCCTGATTGTTTGTCAACTTTGATTGTTTGTCAAGATCTGTCAAAGATTTTTACAAAATGTAAATCTGTAAATATGTAATTTATTAAGACATAAGTCTTAAAGAATTATGAAAGAAAAGGTGTTCATAGATGAGAATTCACTGGACATTTAGTATTCAAATCATCTTCCTTGCAGTTACATGACATTTGTCCTGCACAGATTTGTCTTTGTTTTCACTCAAATCTCTCTTGCAGAAACACTAAGCCATCTACCTTGAACTACATGGTTCCTATTATCAGCACCGTCTGGTACTTAAAATCGCTCTTGCTGAAGCAAAATTAACCTTAAATACCATACAAAGTATTAGGAACTAGCTGCCAGTTGGGAACTAGCACAAAAAGTAAATTGATCAGTAAACACAATACATACAATTTTCTCAAGCTAGACTGCATTATTGCTTAAGAGACTTTGAGTCTTATGAGCTGTGGCAGAGAACTTTGTAATATGTAGCTTTCATCAGAAACATAGGAAGGTAGAATTTTCTCTTGCCCTTGAGAGACGAAAAAAAGGTCAAACATACATGAGGCCAAAGTTTTAAATTCTTTCCACTAACTCTTTGAAATTCTTGGTTACATGGATCAGACTACTAAAAATTGTGTTTACATTTGTTTGTTTATATTTTTTTCACTGGTATAGATTTATATGAATAACTTTAGATGAGACATTGAGCTACGGACTATATGAACACATATAGGAAAAGGACCAGGGTGTGGTCCTCAAGCCACTGAAAGCAATGGGAAAGAAAGATTCCCTTTGATTTTCATTGGAATTCTGGACTCATCTGATTGCACTCTACTAAACTACAGCTGCTGAGGACACAAAACAGGGTTACCAGAATGTCAGCCTCAGGATGTTTGGACACTGTCATCCTTATGAACTTCTGTGAAGCTAAACCACAAATGAAGTTTATTATGTCACATTAGCATTCACAGTCTGGCTTTCTTCATTTTGCATTTATTTCTATCAGCTACAAATGAAGCGAAAACTCAGAATTAAGAACAGTAGCCAAGAGTTAATACTCAACTGTTGGGCCAAATGCGAAACACACCTTCATCTCATGGATGTGCTGTTTCTGTAGCAATGAAGGGTGGTGATGATGGGGTTTGTGTTTGTCTATATATGTGTGTGTGTGTGTGTGTGTGTGTGTGTGTGTGTGTGTATGTGTGTACAAATGGAGGATCAAAATAGACCTGTGTGAGACAAACACATCTTGGTTAATTTGATTCAGTCATGTGGCAGCATATGGATTGACACTTGGGGTATCCAGTAAAAGAGCACTGAACAAACAAATGCCTTCCAACTGAAGACTAACTGCATGAAAATATCTTGAAATAAAAACCTGAAGTGCTGAGATATTTCATAACGCATTTGAGGCCACCCTCACTTTGAAAACCACTTAATAGATATGTATTTCTTTTTCCTATGAAGCTCAGAAGTAAAAAACAGCAGGAATTACTAAATTACTTCACTGTTTTGGAAAGAGCACCTTGGTAAATGTAAGGGCTTGGTATTATGTGAGAGTACAGTGGGAAGAAAAGGTCCTCTGAGAAGATATAAAAAACAGCAAAAAAGCCTGCCTTAGTAATTTTATGTAATTTTCCAGTCCTCGAAGAAAATATATGTTTTATTTCACATTTAACTATTTTTCTATGGGTGGCATACTCAAAGCACACAAGCTGATCCTAGTAATTTCTCATCTTAATTATTTTGAGAAATTAATATTCTATTTGACAGAGAAAACTATATTGTTGCAATAGTTTTGTAAATGATGTTGCAAGGTCACCTTAAAAAAAATAACCCTACACTATTGTTCTTCATTATGATAATGAAATGAAACAAACAACACTTAGAATAAAAATTCATTAATATTTATTTGCAAAAGCTTCATTTTCTTGAGGAGAAATAATAGTCTATAGAACTTTTTATTCATTGTCTTGCAAGACATCATCAATCAAAACCAAGACATCATTGCTTCACAATGCTAAAAGGACATTTAGTTTAAAAAGTCAAGTATTCAAAAGGTACAAAATGCTAAAGTTTAACCATGTTTATAAATTAATTTATTTCATTCTTTTATGCTGAATTTCTTAAATATTCAATTTTTTCTTTTTTTTCGTATCCTCCATAGTCAGACTCTATTTTCATGCCTTATTCCATCCCTTAGTAATGTGAATGTGTCAAGTAAAGAAACACAGAATAACAGAATGTTTGAGTTTGAAAGGAGACACAGTTCAACAAGGACAGCAGTCATCAAGCCCAACTCCTGTGCTCAAAGGTGGGTCAGCTACTGCAGGTTACTCCAGTCAGATATTTCTTGTCTATTGCAGTCTCTCTTCCTTCTGACTGACAGATTTTCTGTCTGTCCTCAGGTGGATGATGCTACAGTCCATTGATCATCTTTGCTGGGAGTTATTTCTTAGGGACAGGACTTGGTATTTTTGCTTGTTGAGCCTTATGTTCATGTGGTAATGGAAATACTGAAGAAGCAAAAACACCTCTCTCAAAAAGTCTGTGGAAAAAGTTTGTACCTTCAGAATATCACTTTAGAAGCCTTAGTAAATGTAGCAACCACTGTGTAAATAGCGTAGGATCATAGATGTGTTTGAGGGGACTTTAAAGATCACATCGTTCTAACCATCCTCCCATGGGCAGGGACACCTTCTACTAGACCATACTGCTCAGAGCCCATCCAAACTGGTATTTGGATGCTTTGTACAGGGTGAAGAAATGAAAGAATTAACACATCACATTCACTGAAAGCAAATTTAAGTACACAGTGACACCTCTATCTAACCTATTGACCAGTTTAAGTGTTTGCAAAGCTGCAACCTTAATAAAAAATTCAAATTTGGAAAAACTGCTAAAAAAAGGTAAAATTATTAATGTGTACAAATTATTTTAAAATAAAGCCCCTGAAATGTTATCTATTTTAATCATACATCCATTCAATTTAGAAGGATTCATATTCTACCCCTGTCTACACATGCAATAGCAATGGGACTGTGAAACTAAAAATATGTACTGGTGATCCTACATGATGTATATCCTGTATGGACTTTCATTAAGAATATTACTTTTTTTTTTCTTTTTTTTCTTTTTTTTTTTTTTACAATTAGAACAACACCCATATTTGTGACCTCAAATACACAAATTTTCATGTACTTCAGACTTAATCCTTTCTTTTTTATACTACCAGTTGTTTTATAAAGATTGGGATTGACGGGAAAAAAGTGCATCACCATCTCTCAATTGTAAACTTTAAAAGTAGCTGTAATTAAAAAATGAAAACTGCCACTACATCTTGCCTAACATCCACAAGGAAAGCTATTCTGGAAACAAGTGGATTAAGGCTTGATCCTGAAAGGCTAAGTAACAAATCCTCCTCCTCCATTTCCCCTCCATCTTATAAAAAAGCCTGGAAGCTTGGGAAGATTAAAAGCTCCTTTTAACCTTGAAAACATGATGCAAAATTTATTGATGGACATTTGTAAAACACTGAATTATGCTGGATATAACTAACAGTAGGAATTTCAGCCAAGAATAGAAGATCAGTGAGTTCTAAATATATACAAGAGTGAAATAATTAGTGAGGTTACAGTAAAACTCAATAATAAGGATCACAGGGAATCTGTGGGTCCCATTCCATGAAAGTCATAGAAAAGAAAATGCAGGTTAGAATCCATCCCACATCGAACACTTTAAGCACTCTTGGTCATCATAGCAACATGCCTGTAGCTGTTGAGAGAAAAAATAAATTATATTCCTATTCTGGTTTTGTACGCAGAAATGAAGAAAAAATTAAAAGAAAAAAAAGAGAAAGAAAAAAATAAATCAAACCCACAATAAAATAATAGTGAAGAATGTAAAAGGGAATTTGCTTTCTCAGCTCTGCAGCAATATCCTAAGGACTGAACTATGCCATGTTTCTCTTTTTAACTTTTGGTCAGATTCTGTTCTGGATATTGAAATTTTTGTACAGGTAAATCTATTAAATTCATTATATTTGTTGCAAATACTGTTTGTATGAATCAACATTTTTCAGTGCTTCAGCATATATCTAATTGCCACAAAATTATAAATTATGAAAGTTAATATTTCCATATAAGATATTTTGTTCTCTATGGCCCTAACTTTTTCTCACACGGTAAAATCAATTTCAACTTCTGATTATTTATCATTAGTAGAGAGCAAAATCCATGTATTTCTAGTTTACAAAACAAGAAGTGAACACTCATAATTATTTTATCCCTAGTTACACATTTCACTGGTATTAGTGTGTTTCCTTGCCTAATATTTATTTTTGTTACTGAAGTCATCATAGAATTTTAGAATTCTAAAATTTTAGAATCATAGAGTGGCTTATTTTGGAAGGGATCTTAAAGATTGTCCAGTTCCTACTCCTCTGCCATGGGCAGGGACCCCTTCCACTCGACCAGGTTGCTCAGAGCCCCATCCAAACTGGTCTTGAACATTTCCAAGGATGGGGCATCCACAACTTAATTGGGCAGTCTCTTCCAGTGCCTCACCAACCTCACAGTAAGGATTATCTTCCTAATAACTGACCTAAACCTATGCTCTCTCAGTATGTAGCCATTTCCCTTTGTCTTCTCACCACATGCTCTTGGAAATATTCTCCATCTTTCTGGTAAATTCTAATCAGAATATGGATATTCAGATAATGGATGGCCACATTGAAGTCTTCTCTTTTCCAGGCTGAGCAATCCCAGTCGTTCTATCTTTTCTTCAAAGGAGAGGTACTCCATTCCTCTTTTTTAGGATGGTCATATTTCAAAGAGGTATTTAAATGTTTAGGTAAGCAGAGACTGAATAAAGATCTAAGATCAAAATGTCCTTTTTCTCCCCACCTTTTGTTACTAGATAAAACATTTTTCCCCCACCTTTTGTTATGAGATAAAGTAAGCCAACAATGATGTGATAAGAGCCCTGAATAATCTTATTTAATAATGAACTCAGATTGATGCTTCATCCTCTTTGACAAGACATCATTACTGAATATAGTCAAAGAGTCAGAGTTGTCACTACAGTCAACTGATACATAGAGTATAAGTTTCTGAGGATGACACCTTTGTTTTTCTAAACTGTATGTCTATGTGCCCAACTAGATGATTTTTGCAAGGCAAATGTGACAGAGCATGAATAAAAAAATGTAGATATTAGTGCTACATCCTAGCAGCTGTGTAAGCCTTATTAGTGTCTACTGCTCAACTATTTCACATGATCTGGATAGAAATGCTTCAGGCACAGTTCACAATCATGACAATGAAGTTGTCACACAGGAACAGTTCAAATAGCTGACTATCAGGATCAGACTTCAGACGGGCCTTAGGACAAGACTATTATTTTTATTCCTCAAGCCCTCATGTAGCCAGTATAAGCTGGACAAGAAACATGTTACTAATGAATTGAGATAGTTCAATATTATACCCAATCTGCTCATCAGAGTAAGTGAGATGGAAATAACTGCTTTTCTAGATGTAGGAGTCATACTGTATCACTTCTGAAGGAATAATAAAACAACTAGGAATCCTGTATATGTATTATTGAGTCAATTCTTATTGTTTCACATTTCCAGAATGTTACTAATTTTACTGGAATATTGCACAGCAGGTTATTTTGTTTTCAATAGTCCAGTAGCACAAGCATCTTGCTAATATTTAGGAATTTTGGCAGGAAGGGTATGATTTTTATGGAAAAACAGTGGGATTTATCAATCAGGAATCGAGATATTCTGCTTCATGCTGAGATTTCTTCTAACGATGAACAATCTGACAATCCTGTCTACCAGCTATCACTACAAATATTTTATTTTCTCTCTAATATAAATCCCTGTCATAAATTTTTCTGTAGGTAATTCAATTTATGTATCTATTCACTAAAAGCTTTAGGAACAGCTATTCAAAAGGTGACAATATAACATCAAATTTCTGATAATTGCACAACATGATGTGGTTGAAATATTTTATATACAGTTAATGACCCTCATATACTATGATATAAGCAATGTACTCTTACTATTGTTGTTTTTGTTGTCATCAAAATCAAATTATTTGGAAAACTGACACAAATCTGACAAACTGTACTTCAAAAATAAAAACTAAACATAGGTTCAGAAAACACTTAAAAATTAGAAAACAAAAAGGAGTCTTGATTAATATCCAGCCATTAGCTGAGAATGAAATCTGTTTGTCTGCTAGGAAAGTAATGTCTTGCTGATACAATACACTAAAAGAGAAGAGACCAAGTTTTCTTATTCTGCAAATCTAAATGGAATTATCTTCCATTAGCACAGAAAGTCCCCTTCTTGATCTCCCACCATGGTGCAAGGTCATTTAGGAAACTTTTTGCTTTCTCATTTGACAAAATTCTTCCCAAGCAGCTTTTGAAATATGACAGACTACAGTTGTATTCTACAGATTGTACATCTCTAATGTCTACAACTG
Organism: Grantiella picta; assembly: GCA_013397955.1. Lineage (NCBI taxonomy): Eukaryota > Metazoa > Chordata > Aves > Passeriformes > Meliphagidae > Grantiella > Grantiella picta. The sequence continues at coordinate 89,746 of VZRM01000829.1, read as the reverse complement.
GGATTAAATAATAGGTCAGAGATATTAAGTTGTTCATGAAGGAATAAGTATTGAACATAGAATCAGCTGACTATTCATTTTCTGGCAGGTAATATGTCAGTTTATTGAGACTATAGTATTTAAAACATTATGGCCACTAAGTTACCAAGGAATGATGGAATGTGGTGTCAGAATTTCATTTGCCTATTGCAATGTAGTTTTGTGTATTGCAAGAAAATCCAGTTCTGGTGAGTAGATGTGGTTGTTCTATTAAAGTAGCATCTATTTCTTTGTTGAATTAAATATATATGAGTAAACATAAATATCCATGGGGGTAAATATAATTTAAAAATCTGCTTTTATTTTTTACTTTATTATGCATTTCTGACCGGGCAACTTTAAAATATGACGTTAATGAGATTTTAATCTTCCTGTTATAAACTCTTTGACCCATATATTTGACATAGTTTTGCAGCTGAAGCATAAAACTGTTCACTCAAGTCTTCAGTCAAAAAGGTGCTCATTTCCTAAATGACGGGTGAACTTTAAAAAGCCACATTTTTAGTTCAGAGGGTCTTTAAAAATCTGAATGAACTTGTATGATGATTAGTTGACTTTAAATTTCATAAAGCAGAGGAAAGTAAATATTGTGAGGTCATATTTCTCATCAATAGAGCATCAATGCCTTGAAAAATGTCTGAGAGGGGTAGTAAAATTCACAGTCCAAATATTCCTAATATAATTCAAGGTCATGCTGAAGACTGTCTCTGTCCACTCTTTCTGCCCAGAAAGTTTAACACCTCAGAATATAGTTCAATTCAAAGACATCATATCATCACTGATTTCATTAGTAACAATCACAGAACATTTTAGAGGTAAAAAATAAATTGTGCAGAATGAAAATATTTTTTCATTATTGTGGAAACGTGGCTGGGGCTGAAATTAGAGGAAAACAAGAAGTTATCCAGAAATCTATAGGGTAAAATACAGTTGCTGCTCCCTGGATGAAATGCAGACTGTAAGCACAGCTAAGGGGGATGGAATGGAGAGTGGAAACACAAGGCAGAGTGGAAACCCAAGGCCAGCCTCTATTGAAATCCTTGCAGCAAGGAGAACTTGATGGCACTTGACAGCTGAGAAACTTCATAGCACCTGTCAGCCAGGGGAGATAGGAGAAGATGATTTCATTCTTTCTACGCCACCTAAGTCATGTACTAAGAAATCTAAGATTCATCCATTGTATTTCCAGTTGGGCCAAATAGAGGTCAGCCTTAACTCTCTGGCAAGAATTCATAAACCTTTACTGGAAAGGTATGGTTTGGTTGTAAAAGAAATTTATATTTCTCTCATATTTTTCTGTGTTTTTCTTTCCCTCTCCAGAAATAAAATGCATTACCATTTTTTAAGACATGAAAACGTTCCTGAAAGATTATAACTCGGTTTCAATATGCATTATTCAAAGGTGACCTTGGTTTGAACCATAATATATGATGATCATTCTGCTCAACAGTGAGGTTTGAATTAAGCATTGATCCGTGGAGAAGAATGTGAGTTTCCTAATAAGACATAAAGAGATACAGCCTTTAGACTGCAGATGCATATCCCCTGTACAGTTAAGTGCTGCGGAAATTAACACAGGGGCAGTAATGGTCATGACTGCCAAACAGTGGTCTGTGTGCATAATTCGTTCTCAGGTAACATGGACGAAGAGCTGATAGAAATTATTTACTGAATCATTTCAACAAATGGATACAGTAAAGAAAAACATATCTTGAAGGAAAAATGATACCACAAAGAGTAATTCTCACAAAACTTAACAACAAAACCCATTTATCATCAGGCATCATTGCTTCACAATGGAAAATGGAAACATACTATCTCAAAGAAACAAATACTACATTTTAAATTATGCCTATTTTACAATAAGACTTTGTAAGTAGTACCACACTAATTTTAACATTTTTGACATGAGAGGAGTTTCAAAATGAAACCCGTAGAAAGTCATGGTTCTCTCTGTGTTGAATAACCAGGATAGCAATTTGATACAAGCAAGTTTGATACAGAACTGCTACACTCCCAAGAAATTTTTATTCTTTTAATTTCTCTTGTGCTAAAGGTCCTGATTTTTGAACACTTTTATCAGACACATCCTGTTATATGTATAGTAAAGACTTTGCATCTAAGTGCAATGCATTTACTCCATTCCATGAAAAAGAGTTTAGTGCATTTTAAACAATGAAAACTTATCTCTTTTCTTCACCATTTTGCCATTTCGCCATTTCTGGGCTAAACACCTTCTAATCTTTCCTCCCACATCACATTTTCTAATGTAATGCTTATTTTTCCTTTTTTTAAAATCTTTTTGGTTCTCTTCTGTTAGTCCTTACCTTTTTTTAAAACAGGATGATAAGAACTGGGCACAAAACTTTAACTGAGACCTTATTATGAGCACTTCACATTTCTCATATGCAGCCATTCTGTTCATTCGTCCCAGCAAGATTTTTAGGGGTTTTTTTCACAGTCCTGGGAGCTAGAGGACAGATTTTACTGATCAGTCACTCAGGATCTTTGTACCTTCTTGATCTAAAGATTATTTGTGTCAGGTGTGTTACTACTTTAGGAGCCCTAAATATGATCCCTTTTGGCTTTCTGCCCACATATACACAATGATAACATGTGCAATGGTTGTGGAAGTTGCATCATATATATACAAAATATTTATATCACCAAAAAATAAAGTAATAGCATTGCTTAGCTGGCAGTAGAGTACAGATATCATTTACTTCTTATCAGACAGAGGAAGAAGGAGAGAACCAGTACTATGGTGAACTGCTGTTGGAACCCACTGGCAGCAACATCATGTATATGGAGCAGGATGGGCTCTGAAAAGAAGAAAAATGGAAATTAGTTTACGATTTTTTCTATTCAGAAAGAAATACCAATTATTCACTTTAAAATATTTATACTTTAATATCACTTTAAAGTATAATATACTAATTTGTATTATCAGAGGTACCATGTATTTCATTGCAAGCTGTATATTTTGTTAATAGCAATGAATAGATAATTTTCTCTTCACCTGAGAAGTCAAGCTGATGCATAAAAAATTAAATTAAAACTATTTAAAATTATATTTAAAAAAGAATAGAAAATGGCCACAACAGCATCTGTTTAGATCAGTCCATAAAGACTGCTAAAAGAGATTCCTTCAAATGTTTATTCCTGATTTTAAAATTCATAATGTTATTTCAGAAATTTCAAAACTTGAAAAGTGAGAAAACCTATATGAGAAAGCTCACCGGGCAAACACAGCAACTGTATTATTTATGTTTGTACAACAAAAGTATTCTAAATATAGATGAAGTTTTGGGAGGTTCTCTCTTTATATACATTTTTAGACATGAAGGTAAATGTGAAAGAATTAGAATTACTATAGCAACCTAGTTCCATCCCTGCATATGTATTCCCAGAGAATAGTAAATTTTGTCCTAGTGAGTAAAAATCAACAGTATCCAATCTGGATTTAAGGTGGAATACAGGACATGGGAAATGGATTTTTCTCTAAATAAGTGCAGGTATTTGAATTAATTAGCAAAGCACTCTTTGTAATTCTGAGGCATAAATAGCCATTTCTAGAGTCTGTTTCAGCATATACAAAAATTACAAAAGTCCCCAAATAGATCAGCTAGGCTGTGGTTGTGTTCTAAAAATATTTTTTTTTTCTCTGCACTTACTGTCAAGAGAAGTGATGTTGGCTTGATGTGGAGAGATCTACCCGGGGTCAGCATCTCACCCCGGGTAAAACCAATCCCTCCCACAGCTGCTTACGCTCAGAGCGGAGTTAAGTAACTGCTTTATTGGTTCTGAAAATGCACTTTTGAACTGTGCAGGTTCTAGCTGAGCTGGTTTTTTATACAGACAGAGCAAGTAATGGCAGTGATGGCTCAGGCATCTTCATAGATTCCCTGCATGTGCTTGAATGTTTACTGCTGTGCACAGAACAGATGGGCTGCTGTGGACACTCATTTCTGTGAAATGTGTCTGCTTTCCTACAGAATTTGTACTTGGTAGGTAGTACAAGTGCTAATGTGCATTATAATCCCATTGAAGGTCAGGTAAATAATACCAGCTTTTGCATCATCAGATTTGGCTTTGATTCCTTCAAATGTCAGAGTATCAAAATGCAACTAACTTTGGGGTGATGAGTGACTACCAGCCAGAAACCTCAGTACAAATCATGGCACAATCATGTAGTCATGGTACAGAAATACCATGAGGGAAAATGAAAAATATATTTTAAATAATTCATATAAAATTATAGGGTGAAATTTGAGGTTGAGATAATATGATTACATAAGGTAGTATTTTTGCCAGAAAAAGTGTTACTCCATTTTTCTTTCTGAAATTAATAATGCTTGAGAAAGATTTTACAAAAAATAAAATTATTTCCCAAGTCTTAAATGAAAAAAGCTGCTTATTTCTTCCAGCAATATTAGTCAGGGCAGCTTCCAACAGATTATAATATGTCTTTTCATTGTCATAATTTTATAATATTTAAACATAATTCTCTATATGATATAAATATGTAAAAAAAGCAAAACAGATAAAAAGTAAAATCATTGTAGATAGAATCTTACCTTCACTGTAAAAGAACCAACCTTTCACCAGTGAGGAATGATCCAGAACTGAATGGACTTTTATTTATAAAAATCTCTGCTTAGAAGAAGTTAAATGCAGTCACATTGATCATACTAGAGCACTACTCCATCAGTAGATTGATCAAAAAATAATGAGACTCTTGACAATGGACTTGATTTGAAGTTCAGAAGCCAAGAAAAATAGTCTCGGCTGTCCACTGGGGAATCTTATGGAAAGTATTATATCTTATTTTTACTAGAATTTAAAATACTGCACAACAACACATAAAATTTATGAGAAAAACATTTATATATTTTCTTTGGGTAATGACATAGTTCTTGTTCTTAGCACATCTAGAATTTTTTTATAATCATATTATCATTCACTGTACAGAAATATGCTTCCTTCATTCCAAAATAATATAGAAGGTATCATATTGCATACTATAATAAAACTCTTTGGAAACCATTTATGGTATAAAAAGACATATCTGTATATTTTTTGGCTACAGACATCTTCTAACAGCAATTTAAAATAATATACCATCAATTATAAAAAAAGATTCAAGAATTCTAGAAATCATAAATATGCAGAAATACCCGAAAAGACATCTTAGCTTACCACACGTGGTAAATTTCTGAAACATGTACACATACATCTGATGATCCATCAGCACTATGAGGACTCTGATTTATGCAAAGAATTTCTTGTATTGATTTAGAAACTTAAAACTCATAATTTTCTAATTCTTTAAAATTATTTGAAAGCATTTCTTCTTGTTGGAAAAGAGGGGTTGACAGCCCTGATTCATACAGGAAAAAATAGAGGATTTTTTAAAAATTTGTGATTGACAACAAACTGGAAATAAGTACCAGCAGTGGGAGCAGTGCTTGAGTTTGAACTGTTTTTACAAATGCAAGGATGAGTGTGATTCAGTCATTATGTGATTTTCACTCATTATGTAATGTTCTCCATGTTGTGATATTAATTTATTCTCCTCAGTAAGTTATTTTAAAATTTTCTAAGGAAACAAACAAACAAAATGAAACAAAACCCAAAAAAACCTGAGGTGTTTCATGATATCATTGAGCCATATAGTCACTGAAAGACAATGACCTTAATTAAAGATAAAAACTCCTGTTATATGATAAGCCAAATTATAAAAACCACAAATTTCACATGTGAAAGCCCTTGGAATTTGTATTGTTTTCCCACTTCCTATGGTTCAAACTGGGGGGAAAAAGCACCAAAATCCACAAATTTTTAAAAGCACATTTTATTCAATTATTAAAATCTCAACACAGTTATTCTTCTCAAAATTGCCCAGAATTATTTTGAGTTTACTTCTATTTTTATTTATTTAAGTCATTGCTTACCCTTTTTTTTTCCCTTAAAACTTTCAAAATTATTAAATCCAGAAAAAACTCTTCACCGTCAGATTGGAAGTAATATGTGATATCCTGACAGGTTTTAGTGACTATACGTACTCTGGAATGTTTGGAAGTACATAGATACCCTTCAGAAGGTAAATGCACACCTGACATGAACCACACCAGAGGTTATCCGAGCACATTTAGGATTTTAACTAATTCCTTAAAATGCTGCTTTCGAATGACTGACAGACAAGCTTGCAATGACACCATTTTGAAAGATGGAGCATGAGTGTTGACTTCTCTAGCAAAGAGTCTGTCTCCAGGTAACACATTAAATAAGAATTTTTAATTTTTCAATTTTGTCATAGTGATGCAATCACGAACATGTCTTAGTAGCCTGAGGAAAAAGAAATAAAATGTTTCATAGTACCCCAAATCCTAAAATGAGAAAATATGTACAAGATCAGCCTGAACTGCACATTACAGTAGATTTGACTACATCCTAGTGAAGAGGTTTTACTGAAAGAATGAATGTGAAGTAAAACAACAAATCCTTAGAAGTTTTTCCAGAAGCTAATTCAATTTCAGAAAGAATATTTATCATTCTCTGCAGCTAACAATATTATATTATTTGCATTCTTCTCTAAAAATATGGAGTCTCTGGGATACCTTTTAAAATGTAAATGTCTGAGCATGCTGTCAGGGCCTTTGTTACAGGATCTCAAGGCTATACCTATTTTTCCTCTCCCCTCCTGTTTTAGCTCAATTTCATATTTTAGCTTGTCTTAAGGACAGTGAAGAATAACTTTGTATGACTTAGGATCGCAGCTAAATTTTTTTGCCTAATGATCAACCTTTTCTACCAATCTTCCTGATCTTATTCAGTGTCAAGTACAAGAAAGCCTCTGAAATTTACATTTAAATTCTTCTGCCTCTCCTGTGCATTATTTCCCTTTCATTCTGAAGTTTCTGAGGCTACCTTTATGAAGAGTTTTTGTGGTCCCAAAATTAAGTTGTTATTATTGTAACAAATATACTCAGTTTTAATAAAAAGTGAACTATTATATTAAGTATTTAATGAGAACATATGTAGGTATCAGCTTCATTTGCAAATATCAGAATTTCCATTCTGTATTTTAAAGGAAGAAGGTTAACAACATACAAGATTTAAACTTTCCTTTTGCAGATTTATAAATGCAAAAATGGGTAGTAGGTGTAAACCTTTAAGCAGTTAAGCAGCATTTTCTATGAATAAAGATAAAATTAAAGAACAAGAAAACTGTTTGATCCAATTTTTTATGCCCTATCATTAATCATTGTTAGGAAGAGACTAGTGCGTGTTAAATGAGTCTTATATATTAAGTACAATACTTTGAAGTGCTAAATTAGTCTATTAGATCTGGAGAAATTAATTCTTCATTGAAATAGATCTACAAAAGCTAGAAGACTAGCAAAACATTTCCACTTTTTTATCACAGTTCTGGTTCTATGTAATATCGAAGATTGTCACAGTTGAAAATATTATACTTCTACATCTGTATTGACATGAAAATTTTTAAAAGCATCTCTATCAGAGAATATCAAACAATTTGGATGCATGTACAAAAAATCTCATTAATTTGAACATGAAGGGAATGACAGCAAGGTAATAGTGTATTATATAAAAACCATGGGCATTTCAAAGGAAGAATGTAAAAGAGTGCATTAAAAGTACAATATGTGCATACTAAATCTTCTAAAATCTATTTTATATTCCAAACAGGAAAAAGATGTAAGAAGGTGTTGAGGCAATACAGGACACATGGAGCATACAATTTGGTTAAATTGTAGGAAAGAGGGAAGCGGGGGAAGAGTTTTCATTGTTTAAAATCTCGAAGAAATGTCCATGACCGTGAGTATAAGCTAAAATCAGGAAGAGTTTGCCCCAACCTTATGGTTTGTGTGCATCCCAAAATTACAATTTCGTGGTGCACTTGGTACTGCACTTTCACCACAGCCTTCCTTCCCCAGACAACAGTGGAATGTGCAATAAGGGCAGTTGTGTCTGATACAAATATACACATTTATATTCATATATTTTCTGGAGAGCACATTACAGTAGGCATTTTCCCTATGGGGCTTCAGGCTCCACTACAAAATTAGAATATAAAAATATTCAATAGTTTTAATAATATATAATTATGTGGTGGACAGGCATGCAGAGTACCTTGGACCCTGCCTTGACTGTGATCTTAAAATTCAAATCATTGAAATTCATTTGTGCCAGCCTAACTTTCTTACTATGGAATAATTTTAGTCCATTACTATGTTGACTCCCTATTACAATATAATATGAAAAAAGCAAATGAAATTATTCAACTCACTCCAAAAAAATTCCTTGCTTTCGAAGATAATGCTATGTCAATGTTGTTTGTTTACTTCCTTATTTAGAGCAATTTAAATAATAGTTTTGATTAAGTATGCCATGATATGTAGAAAGGAAATTAAAAGGCTGCCAAGAAAAACCCCACAAACATGTATAATTTCCATTTTAAAAAAAATTAAATAAAAAACTGAAGACATATGAAGAAGATCTTATGTTCTGCAGATGGATATATCTTCATGTGTATATCTGTCAAATCTTTTTACAATATTAAAATGTAACTCATCTGATTGAGTACACTAATTTTCTTGTAATATTAATGACATATATAACTCACAAAATTTTTCTTATTTTATTTTGTGTTTTCATGTATTATAGAACTAGTTGTCCTTTTATTTTGTTCGCTTATGAGTTTAATCTCTAGCTCTAGATTATCTCCTCGGCCTCTTGAGAATGATCATATATGCTGCTTTCAAAAAATCCACACGAATCTTCAGCCAGAGCAAGTTGCTGCAGTTCTGTAATTAAATGATTATTGTAACAAATGGAGGCAGATGTTTAGATTTTATTTCTTGAAGTCGATTTTAGTTACACGTTGTGGAACAACACGGTATAGCTGATAATAAATATAGCCCATAGACAGCTTTCCATGTGGAAAAGTGACTGTGGATAAATACAAATGTAAGAATACAAAAGCAGCACTAGTGCTGGAATTCAACTATGACATACTTTTAATTGTGCGGGGTAATTCACTTGGGAATTTGTAAATATTACAGACCCCACAGAAAGGTATCAGTGACAAAATTGATTGTACAAAGAGCTTTACATGTGATCCTCCTATGCCAGGACTGGCCTGCTGGTATTTTGTAGGTGCAAGATACTGCCACCAAGTATGGACTGGCTGCTGATATTTAAATCTAGATATTTATGATGGTTTTCTCATCCCCTGCTGTTGTCTGCTCACATTATTTTGAACTTAGTATTGGTTTCATCAAGCCACAATGGAAATATTTACTGAAGGCACTGCTAAACTCTTTTAATTGATGGAAATTTCCTCTCTATTCCTGCAAAATGCTGCAAGAGTATTTTGTGATCTCAAGCACTTGTAGAAATTAAGTAGAGCCTACAGACTTTCTTTTCCACTATACATGTACACTTAAGATGTGTAGAAAGAATATTACACTGACAACTAAGCTTTAGGGGAAATCAGATATACTATCTTCTACTTCACTGTATCAACCCTGTAATCTTCAGTTATTTTCCCTTTTAACATCACACTCTGAAGCATGCTTCATGAGATTGCCTAGTGGTAGGGAAGCATATGGAAAAGAATGGAATTATTACTTGCTAAAGAAAATAACAAACAGTAAATTAGGTCCAGTCAACATGCTGATAGAACACTGCTTGAATTACATTACTTGATTTTTTTAAATCAAATGCTTTATGATTTTATTGTGAGGGGATGATTATGGAAAAGATGCACTCACATATTTTGTTTTATTAACTCAGTACATATTGTATGAAAGACACTGAATATGTGGAAAGACACTGTTTTATTTCCTAACAAATGAAAAAATGGACAATTTTTTGTGCAATTTTCAGTAGAGTCTGGCAACCACCTTCTGTCTTCATGGTGTGATATTTTATTGATACCTAAATTCACTTAATTTTTTTGTCCATACTAATTTCTCTGCTAACAGAAGTAAAACTACAGACATTTTATTTTTGTAATAGTTCTCAAGTAATTATACCTAGTTAGAAATGTTGTAAGTGATATTCTGATTTTTATTAAGCTCCAATTATCATTCAATTGGAAGATTTAAGAGGTCTGTTGTAAGCTTCTTAAATACTTGTACCTTACACACCAGCTCAGATATTTTCTACCACTAAATCTCCAGTATTTTAGAAGTTTAAATCAGTTGAAAAAATATTATCCTGAGGCCATTTGTATCCTTTAGCCACAAAAGTTTAACTAATGAAATTACTTATTGCACACATCCAGAAAAAATAAAGAGACAGATGGAGACATCAATTTCCAAATTGTTTCCTTTAAAAAAAATGAGATTGTATAAAAAGATTTTCCTTAGGAAAAATTGTTGAAAGATATATTTTTGATTAGTGAGAAACCCCGGTAAAAACTCTCTATGTGTTAGCTGTCAGGTCCATCATTATTTCAGTGCCAATGTCCAACAGGACAACATGTAAATGTCACAGCTCTTGGATGTTGATAAAACAACAACTTTTAAAAGTCATCAGTCTCAGCAGCTTGAAGCCATCCAGGAAATTCTAGTTTTTCTTAACATTTGGTTCAGCAGTTTATTTTTAGCAATATTATATTTTTCTGAGGGAGGTAGCAGACGATAACTGGTTACTGTATTACTATGAAAACTTACTACCAGTATTCTGAAGTATTCAACATCTATTCGCATTATATTAAAGCTGTCTGAAATATCTCTTTTAAGCATCTGACATATTTTATACTTTCAATAACAAAACTGCTTCCAGATAAGTTACATTGCAATATAATTGCAATCTTCCTACTAATTACGATCTTTAGTTGGGTACAGCGAAAATGATAATTAAAAAAAAAAAAAACACATTGAAAATTTTTACTGACCAGGAATTTTGCAATGCAATGTGAAACAAATTAATAGGAAACAGTTCTCCTTGATTCCATAGTCACAGAGTTTTAGTGCTTCTGTTTGGTGATAAAATGCCACAAAACTTTGGAAAAAGTCTCAGCTCTCCCTCACAGAGCAGGACTTGGAAATCTCACCACATTTTGTCAAGCATAAAACTCCTCCTTATCTGAGCTCTAACAAACTGCCTATGCACTTGAAAATTTGCAGAAGCTGAACTGATGAAGAAAAGTGGTTTAACTCCTCTACATTCCTGGATTTCTGTTGTCCAATATAGCTGGCTGTTTGATTTCTGCACAGTGCACTTGTAATAAACCAGACTGACTGTAAAGGTCAGAACTCCATGCACAGAGATTACCCAGCCTCAACTGGTCAAATATTCTTTGCAGCTTCCCACCACTTGGCTAAAATTGGTTGATGGGTCAAAATTGTTTTGAACTTAGAAGGAAGGAAACAATCTGGGTAGAAAAATGCAGCAAGAAGGAACACAAAGGCAATTACTTGCAGGAGACTAACACAACAGTTACTTTGAAGATGCCAATCTTCGCACCTCCAGAAAAGTTACAGAGAGTAACAAATGAAGTTGCAAAGGATAAAGAATAACAGGCAAGGAAGTGCAGTTCTCAAAATTCCATTGTTTTCTCTTGTGCATGCCAGATGACTTTCCAGGTCCTTTCTAGGGTTAAGGTTCTACCTTGACTTCAACTGACAGCTGGCATTGCTTTGGGTGAGGCCATTAGTACATGAAGGTAGTCATCAAAATGTATCCTGGCAAAAGTCCTGTAAAATAAAATGAAAATATTTTTCTTCATAGCTGTCACTGTTTTCAAAAACTCAGGAAAGTATAGTTCCTTTCTGTCATATTTTGTTAGACATTAGTCCCTCATCAGTTAATCTTTCGTCAACAAACCTTATGAACTGCATGAACTATAAACCTCCATATGTAGACAAAAGGAAGAGATGGAGAGGTAATTTTTGTAGTTTTGTAAATTTGTAGCTTAGTTTTATGTATCAGATCTTCACAAACATCCTTTTTGAAGAGCAGGAGAATGTAACGTGTGACTATTGTCTGCTAGGGAAATAAAAGTTTGTCCTTCCAAAGAGGGGGAGAGAACTTGAGCTTGTGTGACTAAAGCGAAGTGTATTTAGTCACTCTCCACTGTGAGTGAGATTACACATTTAAAACTGCAAATGAAGTTTTGAGATAAACTCGTCTGTGATCTGCTATCTATGTGATATTTAGCCCCTCAAAATTTGAACCAAACTTGCAATGCTTTTTTTAAAGTTGTTAATCAGTGTCCTCAACTAGCCAGTTATGATTAAGCAACTACATTGTAAATGTTGTGTTCTTGGCTAATCTTTTGTTTTAAAGGAAAAGGGAGGACAATGACAAGAAAAATGGGCTGTCTGGACAAGAGCTACCAGGAGTGAAGTCAGCAGAATTGCGCAGCAACTGAGGGAAATGTAATTCCAGCAGTGGGAGATCACTGACTCATTGACCAGTGACAGATGTAGCTAGCAAATAGAGTTCTGAGCACTAGTTAATTAAACAGTTATGTAATCAGCAACAAATGAATGCTGATGTCTTTATTTGTTATGATATATAAATTATGTAAAATTTTGATGATCTCATGTATAAATAATGTAAAGTTTTGATGATCCAGGAGCAAGCCTTTTGCGGGTTACCACCTAACTCCCTAGTTTGTGCAAACTAGAATAAAATGTAGAAATACCTGGCCTCAGTGTGTGAATTGGCCCTTACCACTGGGTAATAAGCCAACACGCAGGACAACACATATAAGGAAGCAAATTATGTATGATCCTCCACCACTGTTTAACTGAGTTGTAATAAACCAGCTACCCTTCAGAATATTTAAATCAAGCTGGCCTGCAGAAGCATCCAAATATGTCATTCATTTATAGTGATGATAAATGTTAAATAATTATTTATAATGTAAACTATTACAAACACAGTTCTGCAGAGGTTGAACCTTCGCAAGTTGCCAGCTAGAGGGCCGGTTGCGGGGGCAGAGACAGCATATGCTCCTCAAGTTACGGCGACCAGAAGATCAGACCATGAGCCCCTGTGGTAATGCATGCGCCGGCAGAGAAGATCATTGGCCCAGAGTCCTCCCCCGCCCCTTCTCCACATATGGGTTGCTTCTAGACTGTTCGCCTTTGTTCTCCCCTAGAGTTGTACCCCACTGGTTCCTTTGAATTTTGTATCCTCCCCTTTTATGTAATTATTGGTTGGTATCCTTGTCCCTCTTCCCTACGACTTTCCCGGTTGGCCTGCGTGCCAAACCACTCCCCTTCTCCTGTCCCTTAAAACCCTATGCCACTGGTTGTTTGAGGCCAGCTAGTGCCACATCTTTGTTGCCGCTGACAGCTCGCAGCCTCCGGATCCCCAGACCTCTCGTCTGTCCCCGCCTTTCCACCTCGACTCTCCACTCCCGGACCTTCCCCGAATGCACCTTACAATAAACCTCTGGAGAACCGCAGACTGCCTGCTGTGCGTCCTTTCGCCGAATGCGCCTCCTTGCCTCCTGACTTTTCCACCGGGACTGCCTGCATGCGGACAACAACAACACAGTTCTGAGTTCATAAGACCAAATTAAAATGCAGATGTTAATCTCTTGTGGCAGTGGCCCTTTGGCAAAGTGACCCGCCACAGGGAGCTGTGTTGGCTGAGGAAGAATCATGGGTCTGAAGTTGAAAGCCCACACTGTTTCAGTTAGGGTGACAACCCTCTGAGCCCTAAAAGCCCCTGCGGTAGGGAAGATTTAAAATGCACATAAATTAACGTTTATTGGCCCTGCTCACTCTCCCACCCCCGTTCCATATATGGTCAAGTTCCAGTACCTTCTCCCTAGTTCAGTTCCTCATTGGGTTCTTGGTTCTGTACCCTCCTCTATTGTATTTTCATTGGTCTGTACCCCTGTTCTTTTCCCCTTGAACTTTCCCTGGTTGGCTCTTCGGAGCTAACCACTCCCCTTTTTCTTTCCCTTTGAATCCCCTGTCACCCTGGGTTCGGGGCTCTTGAGCCTTGGATTCCAGCCCCCTCACCACCCTGCGTTCTCCGTTGCCTCGTCTCTGCCCCTCGCCTTCCCAGTTAATAAATGCTAATAACCTGCTAATAAATTCTCCTGGAATCCCAGCCAAGAGAGCCTGCATTTCTTTTGTCTCCGCATCATCTTCCTCACTAGCTTCTATCCTCCGAGCTCCACAGCGCACTGGTGTGCTTCCCTGCTGCCCCGCACCCAGTGCAGGGTATCTTCTAGCAGTCTATAACGATTTTTAGGAGGTTCCTATGTTTTGATGTAGTAAAACTTTCCAAGGTTGATTAAAATGGTTCTTTTTGTACTGTGGTAGTAAATTTCTCATTTGAATATTATCTTTATTGTTGACATTTTTAACCAAGTTCTGTTTCCAGGTTTGAGTTTGGAAGACCAAACAGGAAGGCCAATCATGGAAGCAAGAAAGCCTATATGCAAGACAAAGTTGATACCAAATATTTTATCCAGATAAATATAGTGACTGCAATTGAAAGATAGAAGCTGCCCAGCGATACATTTGGTTAGATCCTATATTTCCTGACTTGAATGTGTTTTTCACTTCATTTTATGGAGAGATCACTTGGTGGATGAAATATGCAACAGCAGTAAAGTGTCCCTGTGGAATTAATTCTGGCACACTCATTACTGTAAATTGTCTTCCATACACATAAATGAAACAAGGATTTTGATCAGCAGAAGTTCCTTGTTAGCAGGAAAGATGGCAGAAAAAATGCCCAGGCTTGGAAGATTAATATGAATTCCTAGGACTGAACATCTGACCTACTCAAGATTTCAGAGACAACCAATTTTTTCATGTAAGTCAGTAAGCTAATATATGCAGATAGAAACATATTAAAAATCCTTTGAAATCAATGGATATTACTACAGAGTTTCAAAGGATCTGTGTGTCATAGATCTTCATGTGTAATCATCTGTGACTTCATATGATCACACACTACAGATAGAAGGAAAAATGACTATGTAGATTGATTTTTTTTTCTTTGAATATGTTTAAGAGAAATTGCTGTTCTGAAGTAATCATGTTGCAAAAGAAACACATATAAAGAAGCAA
The DNA here is from genome assembly GCA_013397955.1 of Grantiella picta. Taxonomy (NCBI): domain Eukaryota; kingdom Metazoa; phylum Chordata; class Aves; order Passeriformes; family Meliphagidae; genus Grantiella; species Grantiella picta. The sequence continues at coordinate 74,627 of VZRM01000829.1, read as the reverse complement.
CAGTTAAAATGTAACCAAATATACCTATAATCATAGAGAAAGTTCAGATCAAACTCAGGTACTGTTATCTAAGTAGTTGCACTGAAGAGACATGTTAGTACTTATTCATTAACAATAATTTATTTGATGATATCTCTTGCCTAATATACTTACTGAAAATTTAATGAAAGTGTATGTCAGTCCTTGTGTGTTGCTGCTTTCTGTCTATGTTCTCAGGAGGCTGCATGAGTCTTACAGATCAGAGAGAGGCAAAGTACTGAGCAAGAGCTGCAGAGCACTATATAGCATTTAAAGCAGCTACAAATATAAGCAATCTTTATTGAGTATAAACTAACTGAAAACCACAGGGTCATAGATGTGCTTTCACGGGAATGACAATGTTTCATATTGATACATGGAACTGCCAAAAAAATAAAGCTTTGATAAAAACTTTCATGCAACATATACCTCTTTTACAAGAATTTTTTTTTCCTAATAAAGAGAAAAGCAGTGCTCAGAATATATGAATTAGAAGCAGCAAATTTGGGTAGATGAATGCAGCAGAGGGAATGAACTTGCCTGTATCAGACCACTTTGTTAAGCAAAGAAAGTCAAATATGTTTTCTGATTTCTCTTATGAGGCAACTCACTTCAAATACTAGAAAGACACTCAACTGTAAGCAGATATACCAGAAGTAGTTGTTTAGGCGCCCTCAGAGCAGTCATGGCACCTCTAGATCTCTGCAGCTGACCCTCAGAGTCCTTCTATGCAAGGGAAGGTTCCACTGATTCTCTAACACAAATTATTTCATTTATTTGGTTAAACACATAATGTTATTTCAGAGACACTGATTGTACAGGACATGTAAACAGAGTTTGCAATATATGACCAAAACAACTTACAGAAGTCTTTCAAATATGGAAAGGCAGCTTAAAAGCTGGAGGGGATCTTACATGGTGGCTTTTATCCATCATTTAGATACTCTAAGTTTTTTCTCTTCAGAGCTAAGTTTCAGCTCCTTGCTCTGTAGCATGCCCAGGAAGGTTAGAGAAAAATATGAAATGGTAAAAACGCAAGGAGAAGCCAGATTTTCAGAGAAGGTTTCAACTGTGGAGCAGTAGAACCTTTGCTAGTTAGAGGCCATAGGTTTGGTACCGAGTTTGCATGGCCTGGGACTAACTAGCTTTGTTAGAACTTTTCATTGCCTGCCTGAAGCTTTGTTTTGGCCATTTTCTCTGCAATTCGCTGGAGAGGGGTAACTTCAATCCATCACACTCTTACCAGTTTGATGCCAGTGCCAGAAAGTGATTCCCAGAGCCTGAACAGGGATCCCAGGTCAGCAGGAGAGCACCTGAAGAGCAGCACAAAGGAATTCCAGCCACTCCAGCCAGTAAGTTGGCTTAATGGGACCACCAACTTAAATGCCTCTATAAAAATGGATGTATAATAGGTAATAAGCAAGAAGAGTTGGAAAAGTGTGCATTTGCAGGCCTATGGTCTTATTGGCATAACAAAGGCGTGGTGACTGATGTGTTGGAATGAAAGGTTTTCCTCCCTGGAAGGATTAAAATTGGAACTGGTGACATGGACAGTGGGATTGAGTGCACCCTCAGCAAATTTGCTGATGACACCAAGTTGTGTGGTGCAGTAGACACACTGGAAGGAAAGGATGTCATTCAGAAGGACCTTGTCAGGCTTGGGAGGTGGGCTTATGCTACCCCTAGAAGATTCAAGAAGGCTGAGGGAAAGGTCCTGCACTTGAGTCAGGGTAAACTAAAACACAAATACAGGCTGGGCAGAGAATGGATTGAGAGCAGCCTTAAGAAGAAGGACTTGGGGTGAGGGAAAATCATAGAATCAAAGAATAATTAGTCACAGAATCACAGAATCACAGAATCATAGACTGGTTTGAGTTCGAAAGGACCTTAAAGATCATCTAGTTCCAACCCCTGTGCCATGGGCTTTGACACCTTTCATGAAACCAGGCTGCTCAGAGCCACATCCAACCGGATATAAGGATAAAAATCTTTACTGTGAGGGTGGTGAGGCACTGAACAAGTCACCCAGAGAAGTGGATGTCCCAACTGTTGACAAGGACAGTTTAGATGGAGATTTGATCAACCTGGTCTAGTGAAAGGTATCCTGGCCCACAGGTGGGGTGTTGGAACTCGATGACTTTAAAGGTCTCTTCTAAACCATATCTGTGATTCTGTGACAGTAAGGCTTGTATTGGACTGTGTGGCAAAGTTTACTTTGTTTTTCTAGTGTTCATTTTGGCCTTGCCCCAGTATAGTTTGATATGGATATCTGTAATGAGCAGTTTTCTAGGCAAAAAGACAGATTCATGTCTCTTGTGCAATAATGTAGTGTAGAGCAATACAGTACAATGCAATACCCAGGAAACACCAGGGATCTTGTGAAGTGATGGCACAGACAACAACAGAGAGCAGTGCATGCCTGGGATGATAAGAGGTAGGGCAGAATTTTGGCACTAGAAACCCCATGACAGTACACATCTCACCAACTGTCAATTAAAAGAAATAAAACCCAGAAGCAAAACAATTCCTTTTAGGGGTAAGAAGGAGAGCGATGAGGTATATAACATAAGTAAAAAGCAACATATATAGTAAATTCATATGTAATATGGAGCTGCTGAAAAATTAACAAAGCAGCCAATGGATTCTGAATGTTATATTTTCTCAAAAGTATTCCAGAAGATTATAACCTGTTGCAGTACTCTATCATCTTAAACTAAAAATATCTTAAAGCCCAATTTAGCCTGAAACTACCCACCTCAAAAGGAGTTATGGAAGAGAAATATCAAGAAAAAGGGTAGAAACCTTTTAAAAAGGGTGCATATTATAATTTTAATTTTATTAGTAGTAGTATTTAGGGGTTTTTTTCTACATCAAAGTTACTTTTCAATACTTAGATGTACGAAGATATTTTTTCCGGTCTTGGAATGACAAGATTTCAGTTATACTCACAATAAATTCTTGACTTTATGTAGAAGACACACATAACTTATAGTTTAGTAGACAGAGACATGACAAACATTGATAAGAACTTACCTCCCACAGCATTTTGACAGAAGGTAACTGTTCTTCCTATGCTGTTCGCATGCAAAACCCAGACAACGCAGTGCCTTACAGCCACTCAGGGGATTATGTTGTCATATCTACACTGAAAAGAAAAACATATCTGTTTCTTTGAAGCATATATTCTGATTTCACTATAAACTAGACTGAGGTTTTTAAGAATGTCAAAATAACCTCTTTTTGGATGAATTCACTCTTTATGGTAGAAATAAGATCCGAACACCCAGGCAACTCAAAAAGCACAATTACATAGGACACCCATTTTACACTGGTTACAACTAGGAGATGTGCTCAGATTGTTTCGTGTTTCTGCTCTCTTCTGTGTACACGGAGACATTTTAGGTTTCTGTAACGAAGGTCTTCAATATAGTTATGGGAGTGTTTTGTGAAATTATTCCTGAGCATCCTTCTAAATCTACATTACATGACTCCTTATGGGGACAGGATTCAAACCAAAGAATGGAGAGGTTTCTTTGAGGCTTGTGTAAGCCATTACACACTGGCAGAATAAAAAACCATGTCCTCAGTGGTATGGAAACATTATTCCTAAAGAAAGAATTCTTTCTAAATTTCCATCAGACCATCTAACCTACATCTCTGTGCACACTGCATAACCTGGAGAATTCAAACCTACAAGTGTGTAAGGAAATCTCTTTTCACGTTTCTTAAACGCTATTCCCAATTCAACCAATACTAAATATCTCTAGGATTTTCAGCCTTTGGAAAAGTAATGCTTTGAGGTTGACAGTAGTTGATATACTCAAAATCTTATAGTGAGCAAAAGGAAACACACCATATAGATGGAGCTAAAAGTTTCTTACTCCAATTAGTATCTCAGCTGTAGAATACTCTAAATTTTTTAATCAAGATCTAGATAACTGATTAATAAAATAGTTGAAAATGCTACAAAAAGGCTTCCAAGTTCCTATGCCTTGGATGTACTGTTAGACCCTCCCTGTTCCCAGAGTCCTACAGTTGAGAGTTTCAGTCTTCAGTTAGCAGAATGGGAGGGAGGGAGCCAGCTCCCAAGTGTCACCAGCACACTGAGCCTTTCACCGGCAGAAAATCATATTCCTGGTAGGAATTTCTCTTTCCCCACTCTTGATGTTATGTTAGGGCTACTTTTATGTTCTTCTACCACAGCCTACATTCTTTTCACTGATACCAACCAAAGTTTAAAGTTGTACAGTAGCCTTCCTCAGCCTCACTGGACATAAAGGATATTTTGTTACTGTATTGGGTTTGTAAGGCAAGGCTCAGGTAGAGGGGGGAGGCTAAAGGGATTGCTTCTGTTAAAAGTGGCCAGAAGCTTCCTCTATGCACAATAGGGCCAATGCCAGCCAGCTCCCAGATGGACCCACCACTGGCCAAGGCTGAGCTCTCAGTGACAGTGTTAGCATCTCTAGGATAACGTATTTGAGAAAAAGTTGAGGCACTAGAGTAACTGCAGGCAGGAGAGAGAAGGAGAGCATGTGAAAGAAAAATTCTGCAGGCACCAAGGTCAGTGAAGAAGGAATGGGAGGAGGTGTTTCAGGCTGAGATTCCCCTGCAGCCCATGGAGAAAACCATGGTGAGGCAACTGTGTCCCTGCAGCCCACGGAGCTCCACAGTGGAGTAGACATTCACCTGCAGCCCATGGAAAAACCCAGGCCAGAGCAGGTAGATGCCTGAAGGAGGCTGTGACCCTGTGGGAAGCCCATCATGGAGTAGGTTCCTGACAGGAGCTGTGGTCCCATGAAGAGATGAGCCTATGCTGGATCCAGTCTGCTCACAGAACTTGTGACCCTGTAGGGGACCCATGCTGAAACAGTGCATAAAGGACTGCAGCCCATGGAAAGGATTCATGCCAGACAAGTTCACGGAGGACTGTCTCCTGAGGAAGGGATTTCATGCTAGAGCAGGACAAAAGTGAGAGGAGTCTGTCCCATGAGGAGGAAGGAGCAGTAGAGACAACCTTTGATGAACTGACTGTAACTAGCATTCGCTGTCCCCCTGTATCACTGGAGGAAAAGAAATTGCCAGTGTAGTTAAAGCTCAGGAAGAAGTGTGTGTAGCATTGGTCAACAACGTTTGCCATTAACAGTTAACCCTGATTTCCTTAAATCCTAAATCTTAATTTTACCAAAGTACTTTGAAATAAGACAAGACAACAAAGGAATCTAAATAGACTCATGCTGGTTTTAGAGGCCAATCTTGTGACTTTTCTTGAAGTATGCACCTACAAAACTATAAGAAGGGTGATATAACATTTGGTGCTTATAAATTCATCATTCTTGACAACACTTGCAAGCTCAATCATTTTATTCACTTGTTAGCAGAGGATTAAATAACACCATGACTGCACACAGTGAATCCTCTATATCCAAGAGTGATTGGTGTAGATTAGGGTAGGATTTGACCATGGTAAGATTGATGTAATGTTTCTAGCCAACTGCTCTTAATGCACCTTAATGAATTTACATATAAATGTAAATACATTTTCATCAGCATAGTGCTAGCTGGGGACAAGATAATTTTGTCTTTAACAAGTCATCTCCTTCAAGGGGCATGAAGGCATGCCAGCTTCAATCACTAGCAATTTTGGGACCCATAATTACTTAGTGTTTATTACACATCAGAAAACAAATAGTATCTTTGGTGGTCTACTAAAATATTCACCTAAAAACTAAATGGTTTCTAGTATTGAAACAACACCGTCTTTTTCCTGGTGCAAGACAAATGAGACAAATCTTGAGCAAATGTCTGATTAGGAGAAGATAAAATTAACAGTTAACCTATTACAGCCACAATTAGTATTATAGCAGTTGACTTCTCTTTTTTGTATCTTCAGTGCCCTTTAATTTAATAAAATGAAATAAAATCTGAACTTTTTATTTGTCATTGGGGGGTTTAAAGTAACCATAGTCCATAAACAGGACTGCCTAGGTGAAATGGCTACTTTTTCAAACAATATTTGATAATAATAGACATCATAACACATTGTTAAAGCTTATAATTTGAGCCAAATTCCAATAGCAGAAATCTAAAAATGTACATGAATAGGCATTAAGCTAATTTTATAGCAGTGGTAAGAATATTTCTATTGGTATGTCCAATATATATATAGAAAAAATAGAGAGGATGGGGATAAATGAGTCATCAAATTCTAAGTTACTTTATAAAAAGCCATTATCAAGAGACTAATGTTTAAGATATAGAACACAAATGATAGACTTAACATTATTGTGCCTTACATCATTATGTGAAAGGGCTTCATACTGCCAGTATTTCCTGATGTAGTTCACTGTAATTTTTTCACTAAAGCTGTGATAACTTAGGGCAGCAGTGAGGAGTGAATATACCTGTTGTCCTACCTACATTCTAGAAGAGCAGTGTGTCTTACAATGCCACTGTCAGTGTTTAATAATTCATTCTCTCCCTATATCTTATCAAACTAGTTATGGCATGCCTGGCTATTAGCTTGGACACATGGCCAAGATCTAACAAACGTGATCAGGCTGAAGTAGATACAGTAGATTAAGTATCATTAATATGTCACTAGAATTCACCTACAAACCACCAAGATGCCTGAAGGAGGAGCAACAGTGGGCTGCCACAAGCAACAATTTCTACCTGGTGCATGCATCTGTCAGTAGGATCTTCTCTTTCTCTTGCTGAAGGTTTATTTGTATCTCCTCATATTCAGGATGCCTGGAATACTGTTGTCTTGCAGTAACTTTAGAGTGTCTGGCTTCCTCTGAGACTAGTTTCAATTCCCAAACTTGTCTATGCCTTAAGTCTGTTTAATTAGGACCTAAGAAATCTCAATGTGGTGCTTCCAAATCATGCGAATATTGATATATATTAAAATCCCTGTTAAAACCAAACCAAACAAACAAACAAAAAAATCCCCAAAACCCTAAAACCCCAAAAGTAAAATGATCAAAACAAAAATGAAAAGCCAAACCAAAATATTTCCAGAGTTTTTTTCCTTCTTTTATGCTTGACTAATGTCTCCTCACATGCTGTCACGAAGTGATGTTTGGAAAATCTTAATCAGCTACTTTCTTCACTGGCAGTTTATTTCCTACTCCTTGAGTCTACAGCAGAGTGAGGTATCTTTCATTTCATGCGCTGACTTTGTTTTGTTTCTATCCCCTTACATCTGTTTTTCAAGCAGTCCCTACCAAGTGTCTATTCACCTTTAGTGGAATGTGAATAATGTTCAGCCAAAACATGAAAGTCAGTCTTCTCCACTTCTATAACCCTGTCGTCTCCCTTTTCTTCCGCTTCTAGGCAATGAAAAGACTGGGAAAACACATTTACCAGACAGGAGCTCTCTGGCTTCAGCCAAGACAGAGTCAAGTTTTTCGCTGGAGGTGTGAGGAGGTTCTGCCTGGAGCCATGTGGGTGTGTCTAGGTTGTTATTCTATGCCACCACACATCATCGCTGGGGGGATGGAAAAGACTCTGGATTCTGGGAAGAAGGTGGACATGGTTTCCTGCAGGGAGAAAGTGTGGCATGCAGAGGGTCTGACTGCAATTGTTTTTTGTTGTTGTGGGCTTGGTGAACCTTTTTGTATGTAAATAACCCTCTCTTTGTACACTTTTATTATTAGTATTGTTGCTGTTACTGTTTTTTTTCTTATCTCATTTCTGTTTCCAGTAAATTGTTCTTATCTCAGCTCGTAATCTCTGCCTTTTGCCTTCCACAAGAGGTAAGGGGGAAGGAACTGACTTGTAGTTTTCAATTTAGTGGGAACACTAAATTGGGGAATGCCACTCCCAAACCATGACAGAAAATAAATTACTCTTTGAGTTCGTTCTGTTCATAAGAGCTGAATAGAGGAAGTAAATATTCCTACCCAGTGCTGTCTCCTTTGCTCTCACCCATCTCTAACCTAAAAGTCAATTTGATTTCTTCAGAATTGGACTAGTCTGTTAACATGCATATTAACATTGTAGTTGATCATGCAGATCTATTGTGCAACCAGAACATAATTAGTTAAAGCAATATTTATGCATCTCTAGGATTACCAGAGGCAAAAATTTTGGATGAGACCAACTCAAGATATTTCTACGTTTTCTTCCTGCTTTTTCTTTGTGTTAGTAGGTGCTTCATTTCACTTAGTCTTCAACATTTAAATTTAGTGCTGTTCTGAAAGATTTCAGGAACCTCTGAAAAGCATATACATATCTAATAAGTAGGAGAGTCCCACACTTACTTTATTAGGTTTTGCTTAAAATCTTCAGCAGTGAGGATCTATTAGACTACAAGAGCTGTTATATTTGTAATTGGTACATTAATGTAATGTAGCAAAACCCATGAACTTCAGCCTTTCCCAGCATTAAAACATGCTAGTAAAAGGCAAAAACCCCAGCTGATTAGTCTGGTTTTGTGAAAATTGTTAACAGCTGTTCTTTGACACTCCTCCTGCCTCAGAATGAAAATCTGTTTAGAAACAGCAATTCTAAAATCAAATCAGGTTACTTGGTAACACGCTAAATACAAAAAAGCATTTCCTGCTGCCACTGCCTAAATAGACAGAATGAAATACAGAACCAAGGCAGATTTAAACCCAGCTCTAATACCTTTTTCCCAAGCACATAACTCCCTAGAACTATCATCAGTGGCTACCGGGTTTCTTGTAATTATTAATAAACTGCGTTTTAATCAATAAGTTCTAAAAGCTTCTGTACAAATTGATTCTTGCATTCAATGTCAAGTGAATTTAAAGAAGTATGTAAAAGCTATAATCATCTTCTATCCTGAAAACTCCAAATCTATGTTTGCTAGTTTGTAAAACTATCATGAATCCTGTTTCAGAGAATGAGTGTCATTCTCCTGCTTCCTCAGAGTTGCCTTCCTACTTACGTTGAAAAGAAGATAAAGCATCAAGTCAGAGCCTGAGCTATTTATTTTTCACACTGTATGGCAGTTTTATGAAACAACTTCAGGGGCATTTCTTTTCAGATTGGTGCCAGAAGTAAGTTAACACAAATATAAACAGAATCAATATAATTTTATAGTATATGAATTACCATACACAGACTTAATATTTATGTTCATTTGAGAAGAAGCAGATTGCAATTTGGGTTTACACAGCATCTTTCATATTGAAGATATCTTAGAGCAATTTACAATCTAAGTTATACACTAGCAAGGCACTGACTATGAAAGTAAATCTGTGTTCAGCAATAGCTCACATATATCTATAGAGATTTTTATTGAGGAAAAGATGTTGGGCCCCCATTCATTTTCAAACATGCCACAAACTGAACAGCACAAATAATCAATCACTAGAGTTATAAAAAAATGCATTAATTTATTGAACTACATAGCTATTGCCAGATCTTAAACTTCCAGAGATTTCACAAACTAAGACCTTATAGAAATACTTGGTTCTGTGAGCAGCCACTGAACTGCAGAGGCTTTACTGTGTTAAGACCGTCTTGTACAGATAGTCCTTTAGGGACTGACCTTTCTCCTACAGTAATCTTAGTTCATGGAATGATCCATCTCTTAGTGGGACTTCAGTAAGCTTTGAAAGCTGATCCTTTGTTTGGAATTCATACATCATATTTTCTAAGAAGCAGCTGCTCCTCATAAAATTCTGACAGGTTTTTCACAGCTCTAAGGATTTTTCTTTGTCTCTGCATTGGCTTTTTAGCCACTATTAGTAAACTATCTTTCGTTTCTTGCATGCATTCATATTTTGTCTCTGTTTCTAGACTGCCCATTTCTCTTCTGTATTTCCCAGGGAGCAGTTAATATTATTGCTAGACTATGGGTTAAAAATCTTAGAAGAATATTCATAAAAATTCCTGCCCTAAGCCAATATCAAAACACTTCTGAGAATATTCATGGACTTCAGATATTCACAATCTGCCTTGGAGAAATTTTTCTGTGGCATTTTTAAAGTTTTCAAGTTTTAGTATATTTGAAGATATGAACAAATAAAATTGGAAGTATTCATTGAGACCTCTCTTGCAATGTCATTTTTTTCCTCATGCTTCAGCAGAAACTCCAGCAGTTCTTTCCCACATGAAAATCTAAGGATGAACTTTGGGGGGGGATAAAGAGAAGCTGAGGTTCTTGTCTCTGCTTTCTCATAATTTTGCTATTAGGCCTGACGACAGCCCATCTTTTTTGACAACCCTCTCTTTTCCTCTTTTTGGGACAGATTTTGATTTCATGCGTGTCTTAAATGCAGCCAATACTCAAAAAAGAGCAGAACAAAGTGGCCTTTTCCTTTGTTTTAATTTATCTCTATTGCCTTCTGACAAGATGTTCTTTGTGAATAATCTCCCAGCTGTCCAATGGCACCAGTTCTCACTAGACCTATGTCCATCCAGATGCATCTCTGGTGTTAAACTGGCAATTTTTTCTTGACAGTGAGCATTTTCAAGACAGCAACAGCAAGTATACATAGTCACAGTGCCAGATGGCTTTTGCATACTGCCTAATTCCAATTCCATAAGGCTCAAATTGTAATTATACATTTCACATTCATTACTGCTTCTCTCAACATATAATGTATTTAAGTGGATTCTGACATAGGAATACATTTATGAGGTATGGTGAACCCTTTCATATAACTGACATCTCCATTTTCTAGTCCATAAATAATAATGTCATCCCCGTTAAATATCTTCATCATTTGCTTAGAAATTCTGCTTAGTCAGATATTTTGGGGACTTTTGCATGCAATTAAGTTTCATATATTAATGTTATTGTGATGCATTTGACCAAAATTCTCTTAGAAAATTAAAAAAATATAACTGAGACATAATTGGATGACAGAGAACAATTTCACTTTTCCTGAAAACTTACCATAGTATGTAGGCACTTATTTTAAAAATACTGTAAATTACTGACTTAGTAACTGAAATTTACTATTCATGACAAAGAATAATGTCTTTCCAGGTAGCATGATATCAGATTGTACTTCCATGCATTTGTTTGAAGCATACTTATTTTGGTCACAAAAACCCATTATTTTGAGCATGGACAGTTTGGTGACAAAGACAGATTATCGTAAATGATCATTTACGACAGTCTCCTTTAGAATGTGTTCAGGATTTGCAGATAAATCACATCTCAGATTGTGTCACTGACTATTCCCCTTCTTGTAATAAAATTAACTTGGCTGACAGGAAATATCCTGTTGCATATACTAAGTTTTGACTTTAATTAGCTGTGAAAGAATGATCAAATATATCTCTGTGCCCAATATCTGATAAGTATATCGCATGAACAATAATTAAAATTTCAACATTTTGGTTAAGAAATATATTGCTTCTGTTGATTAGGCAACAGGGGCATTAGGGATGGCAGTAGCCATCTCACCTCAGCACTATGTACACACACTTCCAAGAGATTTAACAGATATATATTTATTACATCTTCTATCTAGCATTTAGACAAATGCTACTGGCCATAATATCAATGTAATATACCCTTTGTTATTTTTATTGCAATCAAAAATTGAAGAATAGCAGCATTAATCCACTGCTCTGGATATCTTGTTCATTGAAAATAACTGCAAAGAATATTTCATCTCTCTCTCTCTAAACACATCCTCCTGAAAAACCTTAAAATATTATCAATTGCAATATGGAGAAAAAGGATTCAAAACAAAAGTTTAAAGTGCTCTCACAAAATTCTCTTGATAGCAGTTCTGCAACTGAGAACTCTGCTCAAACATGTTAGCTATTTCAGCTGTTAAATAACTAGCTCATTCAAGCAGTGTTTAGAATAGTTAAAAATGTCTATATTTAAACAAATTTGAACCCAGTGTTACAAATTAGTAACCTAGTAAAACACATTTGTAATTAAGTCTTCATGTCTATTTTCAATTCAGATTTATACATTCTTAAAATATATTTATACACCTGCATTCTTGCTTTTATATATGTTTATACCTATACAGGGAAGATATTAAATTTCAGAAAAACAAAACTAAAATAAGATCACCATTTTCAAAGAACTCTGCAGCTAAGAGAAAATGGAGATGAAGTGAGTTCTACATTGCTGTGGACTGAAATAACTAAATGAAATAACGCAGTATTTCTTGGAAGAAGAGCTGCATTATGAAAAAAAAATGGTTCCTCTCAGAGTTCCCTAAATGAGGAAAACTGTTAATGACTGAATAATATATTCAAAATTCTGACCATTTTAGTCATTTGTGGTACTGAACAATTGCTATGGAAACTTGAGTTTTCTTTTCAGTGGTTGGTAGTGTTCACACAAATATGACATGATTTCAGCAATTAGGAGATTTGAACGAATGTTTTTTTTTTCCTAGTACAAAGCCAGCTAATTTAAAGGATAAGTCTGTATCAAACAATGATCTTCCAGGGGTCTAAAGAATGTGAAATCTCTACCAGTTTTACTCTAAATGAATGTTAAAGACTATAAGTGCAACTATCACATATATTTGCTTTTTCCTAGAAAAATAACTGGAAATGATATGACAATATTTCAGATGTCTATTACCTGAAAGTTGGTATTTTTTAGAAGAATATATATTTAATTAGGCCTTGACACTGTGTAAGCTCAGTGGTAGTGAAGATGTCCTTGTATTATTAACACTGTTTTCAGCACAAATTCAAAACACAGCCCCATGATAGCTACTGTGACTAAAACTATCCCACCCAAAACCAGTACAAGTACACAATAAATGGTTTATCACTAAGGTGGTTTTCACAAAACTTGCTGGTTATTAAATCTTGATTTAATTTACAATATAAAAAGCAAATGGGTAAGAATGTTGTAGTTATATCTTTCTAAGATTACAGTAAAACAGCCTTAGAGAACCTGTATTAGAGGTGGAAGTTGCACAGGGTCTGGCTAGGCTGGAGACAAATTTCCCCATAGCAGCTCTCCTTACTGCTGTGCTCTGTAGTGGTAGCTGGAATGGCGTTGGTAACACCACCGGTGTTTTGGCACTGCTGAGACCTGCTCCCACAGCATCAACAGGCTCCCCAACATTCCCATTGCCCAAAAGTGAGCAATCTGGAAGTGGGCAATAGGCTGGGAGGGAACAGAGCCAGGACAGCTGACTCAAGAGATATTGCATACCATAGAACATTGTGCTCAGCAATAAAATCCCAGAGAAAGGAGGAGACAAAGGGGGCATTAGTTATTAAGGGTTTTGTCTTCCGGAGCGATCACTAAGCAAACTGAGGCCCTACTTACCAGATTGCTGGACAATGACTACTGATGAGAAGTAGAAAACAAATCTTTTTGCTTAATCTCATGTGCTGGCACTTTCAGCCTTTACTTCTCCCTTACCAAACTGCCTTTATCTCAACCCATTTTCATCTTAATTTTCTCCATCTGAGATGAGCAACTGAGGGAGCAGCTGGGTGGGTACCCAGAAGCCAGACACAAAACTGAAGTTATAATACAAACTGGAATGATTTTTTAACCTTTTGTATCACTTCATACTTTTAAATTCCATCAGATTAAGTATGGATGACACTCAATCCTGTTTCAAAGCACTGGAACATGATTGAAAATGTTATATATTTTACATTAGTTAGAAAAGTATTTTGAGATAATACTGCCTTTCTTAGGGATGGGAGAGAAGAACATTTAAAGGGATTTTTAGTTCTAAAATTTGTGTTTTATGATTTGCCCACATAGACTCTTGATGCAAAAGTCCAAATAATTAAGACACTGTAAGTCATATATTTACCATGCATTCTATTTCAAAGCCTAATGGAGTTACTGGTATGAGGCACTGAGAGAGTTTCAGAACTTCATTTCACTTCAAAGTAATGTTTTTAAATTTTTTTTCTGACCTTCTGATGAAGATTTGCAAAGTTCTATTAAAGATATTCATTTTAGTGTGCTTTGTAATGATGTATTTTAGAACAATAATACATATTGACTGCTCTTGAATGCATCTTTGGGGACATATTAAAAATATCTAATTATTTTTTCTCTCTGAGAACAAAAGGTTTTTTCCGCATTATATAAGCATTATTTTTCTACCTATGTCAGAGATTCTGAGATAATAAGCCAATATTTTTTAAAAAATATGAAAGAAATTATTAAATGACAGTTAAAGTATTATATAGTCAATGGGAAGGTTGCCTTCTAGTTTCAATGTGTTTTGCAGTCTTGAATTTCAAAGATATTTTGATATTTAGTGAATAAATTTTTAAAGGAAAAGTTTGCCATTTCAGAGATGTACAGGTGATTAAGAGTATTGAACTATGTTCTTATTTTGAGAGTAATTATGGGAAATCGTTTCCAACAACCCAAATTAGGAATCTAAAGTTAGGTCTTGTCTAAATCTGACACATGCTATCCTTTTTTTGTAAGAGAGTTTTCTGGTGGGAAAATATCCTTCAGGGATTAATTTCACCGTGGCATCAGGGAGGAATCTGAATCATCAAAGGGATTGTCGACAAATATAAGTGGAATGATAGCAATGCGGAAGTAAAAGGCATAAACTGGCACTGAACAGCATTAGCAGAGACCTGATTTCACAGCATATTTTTAAATTTCCAAATTTATAAATTACTCTTTTTTTTGCCTCTCTGGGCCCTGACTATATATAAAATATGTATGTAAAAATTATATCAGAAGTTAGAGGAGATTGAGATAACAAAGGCAAGTTGTTGAACTTCTTTGAAATACATAGTTTCACTAGAACTAAGACTTTTGCCCAAGTCCATTTTCTCCAACTGAGTAAAATAAAGAACAAAGACACAATGCATTTTAAACTTTCAATGTAGGAACTAAAATTGAACATTAAGTTATAGAACACACTATTTCTGGTAGAAATACTTTCTCTTAATGGAGAAGTACTAAATTTTTTTAATATCTTTTCCCAAGAAAATAACATTCAAGAAATTCCATCATGAATAAAATATGTTGAGACTCATTCTTTTTAGCCGTCAGATTTATCTAAATGAAGTACAGTAGAAGGTGGTTGCCATAGCTACAGCAGAGCTCTAGAATAATTGTGCTTCTTCTTAATTGTTACATATTTGTATATAAACAGCTTAGGAATATTTTACATTTTTAGTCTGACACCTTAAAGCAACAAGAAAAACTTTGTATTTGAACCTCCTGCTGACAGAAGAGTAGTCTATAAAAGGAAACATGATAAATGAAAACTTGTCACTACAGAAAGTTGTCCATAGCTGTCTGCATGAAACCAATTATTCTTTGCAATATATTGATTAAATACCTTGCACTATATTTACTTCTGTAATATTTATAATCATATCAGACTTTGGTAAGTTGAGGTGCCTATATGTTTTTCTCTATGGAAATCACATCAAATCTTATATTCTCTGAATTTCAGAGGATTAAATAGGTAGAAAGAGCAACTCTTCTTCAAAGCTTACTGTAACATATGGCATCTGACTTTTATCTAGTGAATGTCATCATTGTCCATTTTTTTAGCAGAATAGTGCTACTAGAAATGTATTTTAAACTTGTTCAGTTTTATATTTATCTTACAATTGAATGCAGACTTTAAAACAGGTTCATAATGAAAATGGCAGAAGACAGTATTGAATTCTAATAAATTACTTTATATCATATTTTGCACTAATACTATTCTTATACACATCAAGTAGCCAAGGAGATCAGTACAGTTATGCTCATTAACAGAAGAGTGAACCCACACATATTAGTATTAAGGCCAGTACTCATTTCAGAGGAATAATAATTAATGACCTAACTTCATAACCAGGCACGGCATGGAATACCAAAATTTAGACCCATCTCTACCCTTGGAGTTCAAGGAGTTCATTGTTCCAGCTGTGTCCCAGTGCCTGCAATAACTTCCCATAGATGCTCTCTTTGTGCCAATATCTGCCACAAAGTTCTCCCACTTCATGACCTTAGTGAATATTTTCCGAGAGCAATGATGTCAAGATTTGGTTCATATCGATCTATGTGAACTGAAAAACTGCTGGTGATGCACAACCACATTTAAATATTGTTATTTCCTAAGCAACCTAACAACACTGAAATCTGGCTCTGGCTTTATGCACTCACACAAACACAACCTTAAATGAGACTCTGCTTTCTGGAGTTTAAAATACTCAGTTATAGCAATTATAATCAATTTGGAAATTGGCAGACTTCCAAAAGTTGTTTGTGGTTATAAACAACAGAACAAAACTTTTTCTTCTTTGTATTCAGGAAGAGAGTTATTTAATAGTGATGGCAAACTACTGATTCTCTCTTATTTCTGGCTCACAGAACATCTGAACACTACCAAAAATAACATACGACTTGAAAGGATTTTATGATCTAATTTTGTATAGATTTTGACATGTACAGCACTACATTAAAATATAGGTTTTATTGTAATAGAAATTTTATGCATGCATACTACCAGGGTATAAAATTTGTATTTAAGGAAGTAATAGTCTTTATTTCATACCTAGTGATTTTGATCTTACTGAGGAAAATTCACGCATTATTTTATTTGCTCATGGATCTAATCATTCATGCACTGGCAGTGCAGTTTAAACAAATTGAAATGAGATATTTCAACACATCTGTCTCAGATGATAATTTATAGTATTTCAGAATCTGGATGATTTGCTCTTTAGTAGATTTTTTTCTCTTCATGAATTCTATATTTATGACACAAAATCTGATTTCATAGCACTCAAGAATAATGAGGTTAATATGAAATAATTTTTAAAGGTAGATGACATTTTCCCTTTTAAGAATGTTTTTGAATTAATCCTACTATTTAATATAGTTATCAAAGTAACAGCTAAAAAATTACCTCAAAGGACACAAAACTATGCAAACTCAGAGCTTCACTAACAAGCCTAGGTAGACCCATTTTAGGATACATATTGCTGTTGTAATAGAGTTTATTGTTCAGCACATTGCAAAACTACATTTACAACAAATAGTTTTTTCTTTCTTCTTAGGATGGAAAGTTGAATTTATGAGTACTGTGTTCTTCTATTCCCATTCAAGATATCTCTGTGTTATATATTTTCTACTACCTTTCTAGCCTTATTTTGTCATTTTGATTAAGTCTTTTTCTGCCTTGCAGTGCAGCAATGACAGAAGCTTCAGTCAAAAAAAAATTCATTATTTGACTTCTTTAGAAAGAGAACCAAAACAACTCTCTTCCAAAGTAATGTTTCACCATTTTTACTGGAAATTATTTCTTTTGTACTTTGTGGTCATATTCTCCTCATTCATGGCTGTATCACTTTTGTGATTAATTGTGTTTTTCCTTACTTAAAAGGGATTAGATCACAGCTCCATCCTTAATTCTCATTAATGATCTCAAATATATAAACCTTGAACTTTACACCTTTACAATCTACTTCATCCCTATTACTGCAGTTTCCAAAATAGGTTATCTCATCTTGTTCTATATAGGTGATTCAAAATTCATGTCATAAATACCCTTCATTGTACTTTCATAGTTTGATCATCATTGACATTTTCAAAATGTTTCCAGAACTGATTCTTTATGACACCACTTGCAAACATCTGTCGTGGTTTAACCCCAGCTGTTAACTAAGTGCCGTGCAGCTGCTCATTTCCTTCCCCACCAACGAGTTGGAGAAGAGAATCAGGAAAGAAAAGAAATAGAGCTAGTGGGTTGAGATAAGAACAGTTCAATAATTGAAACTAAATTAATAACAACATATACATACTTCTTCCTTATAACCTACTTATCAGGGACAATCTGATGGGTTAATTAACACCTTCTTGTGCTTGAAAAAAGCTTCTCAAGCCATTCTACTTTTCGAATTGAAAGCATTGCTTACCAATACTTTACTATTATCTGTTCTCTTCCAGAGAAAGACTACTGTAATGATTTCTTTAAAAGATCAAGCACCCTAATTTATGCAATATTTCTGGAAAACATACATTTAGTGACTAAAATGAGCAACATAATTCAGAAGTAAATGCATGATTAATGCATCATTTAGTTTCCAAGTTAACCTTTGCAAAGCTGGCACAGACTTGCACTTTCAAAACACAGAGAAGGTTTCAATGTGAAGCAGCATATTCACAAAATATTAAAAATTTTACTACTTGAGCTGTTAAACCGATTCACAAAAAATCCATTATGGCATTGATAAGAAGGTAAAACAATGCATTCAGGTGTTTTATTTGTGGTCTAATAAGTAAATTATTATATATTTACAAAAGCGTTGGAGAGTCATATTTAATTTTCAAAATTAAAAGGAAAAAAAGAAGAAAGAAAAAATCAGATTTCTGTGTACTGAGTTGGAGTGAATATAGTTCAATTTTTCTTAAGTGAAAAACAGATGCAGGAAGATCATCTACAAATACTATCATAAAATATATAGAATAAATATCCAAGAGGGATCATTAAGCACGAAATACAGGAGTTGTGTGCTGTAAAGAGGGTCACAGAATAATATTAATTAGGAGATGGACTTTAAAAGAAATACATTAAAAAACTGCAAAGGAACAACAAAGAAGCTTTACTTTCCATTTCTAGATAAAAATATCCATGGTTATACTATAACACAAGAGTAGTTTGCAAATCAACTCTATCTTAATTTCACTCTTCTGTAAAAGGATTGCCTTTTTAATGCAGTGATGTGTTATGTTATTCTCACTGACACCTTAGGCAATATTAGTAGAACCATTTTCTTCAGCAAACTATTCCTTTTTCTAATTGACTTCACTATCACAACTTTTTGTATTAATATGCAAATTATTATTTCTTGTCTGAGTTTCAGGTTATTACTCTGGCTTTTATCACCTTTAGTAATTTTAAACAATTCCTCCCCACCTTCTTTGTTCCCACCTATTTAATTTTTGTAGGCACTTATGACCTACTAATCCATTCCTCCTCTTCTTCAGCTTTTCTTCCCATCCCTCTCTCTTCTCTACCACCTCTCTGTAATTCATACTAATGTTTTTGTCATATTATTATCTTAATGTCCTAATACCAACTTTGTCGGTTTTTCAAAAGGAAGTACAAGAGCAAAGAACAACACTTCAAAAACATTGCAACCACACCATATAGAATAGCTATAGATAGAAACTATTACTTTCAGAGAAGTTTTTAAAGAACGGTAATAATGGTCTAAACCAAACCTTGCTAATCTTGTAGCCTCCCAGGAAAGGTGCAACAGTTTACTGTCAGGGAGCAGCATCTTTTCTGTCCATCAGGCAGCTGTGAGTCACACCAACACAGGAAAGGGCAGTGCCCCCTCCTGCAAGGCACAGTGTGCTCAAGGAAGGTGAGCAGAGCAGGGCTGGTGACAGGAACAAGTCCTGCCAACAACCCACTGATCATAACTAAGGTGACAAAAAAACCCCTGATGTCAACGCAGGAAGTCCAGTCAACAAGGCAGGAATGCCAGGGAACTAGCTGCCCAGGGTTTTAATTGCAATATGGCTCATGAAAACCTGTGGGAATGAGTCTCAGGCCATGGTCAGGGATGTGGGTGCAGACCCAGGTGAGGACATTCAGGGTCATTAAGGCCTGTCAGCATGCTCTTTGTTTCTACTTGACAATACCTGGTAGTTGGAAAAAAGAAAAAAGCCGTTTTCTTACCTTATATGCATTTTCCTATTCTTTCCCCTTGTGCTTAGGCTTTTGTGCTTTATTTAAATATGATATCTTGTTTAGTATTTAAACATAAAAATCCAAAATTTTCCTGTAATAGCAAAATCCTCATCTATTGCAATATATTGCTTAGCGCCTTATAAACAGTCAGACAGAAAAATATGCTACCACAAAAATTAGTTCAAATTTGAATGTACAGCCTCAGGAACTAAGCCAGTAAAGTACGGATTTTCTAAATTTGTATTAAAGAACCAACACTGAAAATTAATTCCATTATTTATGATCTTGGTGTTAGCAAGCATTTCCATGGAGATTGATACATTTTCCTCTTGTTGCCAGAGCATGTGGCTATCCTGGTGGATCAGTAGCTAAAACAGGGCTCAGCTTATGGAAGTTAACTTGTACTCCATCATGCCTTTAGTACCTGTATGAAAGGCTTCTAAATACCTAAGCCTCAGCTTGCCACAGGGAGAATGACCCTCTGTAGAAGAAAACACCACTCTGGGCTTTTCTGAAGTCCTTTTCAAAGTACAACTCAGAAATGGGAAATATTTGTTTGTATTGGAATATGTAGCTAAGCTTTATGAAATTTTGAAGAAACCTGTTTGAAAATATGGGGTTCTTAAATAATAATATATGTGATAAATCGCCTATTGGAAAGTGCAGTTTACAGGCTTAATGAACACTGGGGAAAATGGTCCTTCTTCTATATGCTTCTATATTTAATGCCTCTTTTCTACGCCAATCAGATTAATGTTTGTGTATTTGTAGACTTTTTAAAGCATTATTTGCAAATTTTCTTCGTGAAGGTTTGTCATTCAAGTTCCCTTAGAGGGAAAAGCTTTAACTGTGATCCATCTCTTAATGTTGTCAAGGTTAGTTACAGCTATTTTCATTTTTGCAATTTTATTTCATAAATAAGGCTTCACTTTTCCAATATTGTTCATTGACCTTTAAAATAAAGCTGAAACTTAAATAATGATGGTAGAGAATAAGCACTGTAGCTGACGTTCCAGTGAGATTGATGGACATAATTCCCATAACTACTGCTATTGCTTCATTTTTAACTGAAACTCGAAATACACATTAATTTCCAATTTCGATTCTGAATTTAGAGGTTAGCTGTTCAGAGAAAAACAGTAATACAAAGTTCTGCATGGAATAATTAGAATTAGATTAAATATTCAAGTAATTGTTTGGGCTGGAGGCACTGTAGTGGGAGCAGTACTGCTTGATTCTGCTCAGAGTAAGAGAATACTTCTAGGTCAGCAGCTTTTTCCTAAGCTATGCTAGTGCTACAGCTCTTCCAAAACTGAAAATATTCTATTCTGTAGCTCCTGCTATGAAAAGTCCTCATGTCTTCTTTCCCTTGCAAACTTCTGTGAGCTATAAGCAAAACAAAAACTAGTTTTTTTGTTCGTGCTTAGAGACCTCTCTGCTTGACTGACCTGCATTGCACTTTGAAGCACCAGGTGAAAAATATATCTGATAGGAACTTCAGATTAACAACTGTCTCCTCTTCCTGCTTATGTAGACACATTTTATGATATCCATCCACAAAGACTGGACTTTCTCTTCAAAACCAATAGTATTCTACTAGGCAAAGTTTTCATGCATTGACAGAAATAGTCAGAATTCTTAAACTGTTACCAGGTAGATATTCCAAATTATCCATATTGGTTTTTTTGGTTTTTTTTTTTGAGCTGTAAAGGAGTTACTATATCAAAGTAAATTCTTCTCCACCTCTATTGATAATACTAAAAATAATTATAAAAAGTTACATAGAAGTATAAAATTTACAATGATACAATTACCCTTCCTGAACGTACACAATCATAAGTTTCTCATTGATTTTGCAAAGCTTCAGTTACTTGGGAAAGATGATTATATGGATTTGATCAATTATTTAACTGCAATTATTTATTCTTATTATTTTTGGTAGTGTATAACCTTTTTGATAATGTCACATATTATCTTCACTATAATAATTTAGTGTTTAGTCAGAGTTTAATTGTCTTTTTCTCATTTTTCATTACACGTATTTTTATTTTCATTATACATATAAAATAACTCTCTGACTTCTCTCATGTCATGTGTTGTTAAAAAAGTTCAAAGTTCAAAAGGTATTTGAGGTTACCTGAGAGAGGTGAGCTAATGGACTGCTTAATAAGAAAGAAGTCCTTCAAAATACTAATTTCAGGTCAATTATATCTATTAGTATCTCCATCAAAATCCTGTTAATGTTTCAATACATGTAGGCATTTTGTGAACAAGTCCTAAGTCTGTGACTTCATAGAAGACAAGGCAGCAACTTCCTTTGAGTTTTGTATGTCCATTGGGAAGAGGGGAGAGAACAGATGAGTGGGAGTAGAGGGTGGGCTCCAAGGTGCTCTCTGTTTCATCACTAGATGGCTGTTTAGCCATCTAAATTCACTGTCTGTGCCATGTCTTCTTTTGTGCTTTCAGACTGGTATTTGGAACACCTGCCTGAATACATAATGCCATTCTCTATTTCCTGGTCCAAAATTTCTTGAAGCTGGTGGATTTTTTCTTTCATTTACATCACAAGATGCTTCATTGTAGGTTACGTATTTCCAAAACCGATGTAGCTATGATAAATAAGGTACACGAGATGTAATTAAAAATTAACTCTGGACACATACAGCTGTAGTAAAATATATCTGTTGTTCTCTTTCTCTCTCCTTACAATAGGCATTGCACGACATTAAGCGCAGGCTCTACTTCTGGGTGACAAAGCTGAGCATCTCTGAAGTAATCCCTTATCCAGGAAAGAACACTAAAAGTGGGAACAACAAAGATTGACCCTAGTGATACTCTGATATCTGTTAAATTCTGAAATTGTAAAAATATTTTGAGAATTTGTAAACAGATGGGTGGTAGCATTTAGAAGAGTCTCTTTCAATGTGCAGTGATATTTTGATAATTTATGTTAAGACATGCCAATATATAATCTACATGAGTTTATTACTTGTGCTTTTTGTTCCAGTTTTGGTGCAACATTTTTCTATCTGGAGTTTTAGAAAACAATCCTGTACAATGTCAGAATGCAAATCTCATTTGTACTAAGGTTGCAAGAATTCCTCCTGTGAGAAATGTGCTTCCTGATTTTGTGTTAATTACTCGTATGAGGACAAAAGAAACAGATGTTTATTTGTGTTTATACCATGGAATAATAACTCCTTGATTCCAACAGAGACCAATGCCTGATGCAAACAACATTTTTCATTTGCTTAGTGAGTAGATCTATGCTGAAAAACGAACACATTAAAAGCCCAGTATTGAAAGCAATGAATATGTAATTTGGGGTATTGTAATTTTTAAACATTATAGAATAGTCTGTCCTAGTACATATGAAATGATCATATTTTGTAATGTAGAAGTTTTTGTTAAAATATATTCTGTAAAGGCCTTATTTCCTTCTTGTTCATTGTCTGTAATTTTTAAAATATATGAATCTCTTCTTGACCTATATGTACAATGATAAAAGAGCTGGAAAATTAGGAGGTCATGCACTAGTTATGAGGGCTCATTCAGAGAGCTTTAAACTAGATTTGAAGGGAGCTGGGGACAGGGCCAGGATAGACAGTGACAAGGTATGGGAGGGGGAGACCAGCAGCAGTGCAGAATCCTTGGTCAGCCCTCCCCTGCTGCAGGGGGGAGGGCTGCCCCAGAACCGGAACACGCAGGATGGTTTCACCGTGGCCATGAGCTGTGGGACTGGTCAGACGCGGTCTTGTAGAAGCANTCACATCCAGTCAGAAGGGGTCAGGGGGGCGGGGTCAGGGACAGGAAGGACACAACAACAAATCAGGAAGGATACAACAACAGAGACCTATGGCAACCAGCCTAGTAGCAAAAGGAGGAGTTAGAGGGAATAATTCAAGCAAGCGCAAGCACAAGCAGACAAAGATGTCTTGCCATAAAGCAGGACTATGGTGCATCCCTTTGTATCTCCAACAGGAAATTGATACAATCAAATACCTCTTTGAAGTGCCTGTACACCAACAAATACAGTATGGAAAACAAACGGCAGAAACTGGAGATCTGTTTACAAAGATGCATCCACAAGAGCTGAGAGAGCTAACGAGCACCACAGCTTTGCCACTTATGATCACCTTTGAAAGGCTGTGGTGATAAGGAACGGTGTCTGTGGGCTGGAGGAAAGCAAATATCATCCCAGTCTTCAAATATAGCAAGAAGGGGGAACAAGGGACCTAATGGCCTCTCAGCATCACCTCTACACCTGGAAAGGTGATGGAGCAACTCCTTTTGGAGGCCATCTCTATCCACAAGGATGACAAGAAGGTGACTAGGAGTTGTCCGAATGGATTCACTAACTTTACATCATGCTTGACCAACTTGATTGATTTAATTCTATGATGAAGCAACTGCTTGGATGGATGGGAGAGAGCAATGGCAATTGTCTACATCACCTTCAGCAAGGGTTTTGACACCGTCTCTCACAACTTCATCACAGTCAAAGTCAGGAAGTGTGGTCTGAATAAGCGGACAGTGAGGTCAATTGAGAATTGGCTGAATGGCAGATCTCAGAGAACTGTGGCACAGGGTTTAGTTGGGGGCCTGCCACTGGTGGTGTCCCCCTGGGATTTAGTGCTGGGCCCAGTATAATTTAATTTATTCATCAGTAAGGGGCAGATGTCTCCTCGGCAAGTTTGCTCATGATACAAAACTGAGAGGAGTGGCTGACAGCCCAGAGTGCTGTGCAGCCCTTCAGAAGAACCTCGACAGGTTGCAGAGGTGGACAGAGAAGAGCCTTCTAAAACTCAACAAAGGCAAGTTCAGGGTCCTGCACCTGGGGAGGAATAACCCCATGCACCAGTACAGGCTTGGAGCTGAATTGCTTGAAAACAGCTCTGTGGAGAAGGACCTGGGGGTCCTGGTGGACAAGAAATCATTCATGAGCGAGAACTGTGTCCTTGTGCCAAGAAAGCCAGTCGTATCCCAGGGTGCATTAGGAAGAGCATTTCCAGTAGGTTTAGGGAGGTGATCCTACCTCTCTACTCAGCCCCGGTGAGGCCAAATTTGGAGTGCTGTGCCCAGTTCTGGGCTCCCCAGTACAACGGGGCCTGCCGCTCCTGGAGCAGGTCCAGCAGAGGGCTGGGATGGGAGTGGGTTGGACCACTTCACTTGAGAGAGCTGGGCCCATTTAGCCTGGAGAAGAGAAGACTTAGAGGGGATCTTACAAATGTCTCTCAGTATCTGAAGGGAGGGTTTCAAGAGGCTGGAGCCAAGCTGTTATCAATGGTGCCAAGCAATAGGATGAGAGGCAACAGGCAGAAACTGATGCACAGGAAGTTGCGCCTGAATATGTGGAAGAATTTCTTTACTGCGCAGTGACTACACATTGGAACAGATTGTCCAGAGAGGCTGTGTAGTCTCCCTCACTGGAGATATTCAAGAACCACCTGGACAAAACCCTGTGCCATGTGCTCTGGGGTGACCTTGCATGGAGCAGGGACATTGAACCAGATGACCCACTGTGGTTGCTTTAAACCTTACCCTTCTGTGATAAGAAGAGGCTAATCTCCCAACTTGACTACAAAAGTCATAGATTCAAGGATGCAATAAATATGCTGTATATATATAAAATAAATAGAAACACTATTTAGTATAAATAGCAAAGTTAATATACCAATTGATTTTTAACACTATGACATAAGTACTCCTTCATTGTGAATTTTAGTGTTTTCAAAAGAATTTACTAAGAAAATTCTCTTCAGACTGAGAAAAGTGCAGAAAGGGTTTAGAATTAAAATGACTGTGACTAAGCCGTTGCTGGTTTTACTTCATCAGTGTAACTAACATATTATTTCTGTAGCCTTTACAGCATCCTATGTGTTGTTTTTGCCTAAAGGATATGCTTCCTACGTATTTGAACTGACAACATGATTTTATTTTCTGAATATTCAAAACCATCAAAATTTTACTTTTTTTCTTCATGCATAGTTAGTGATGCAAAACATTAGTCATGTAATTTGGCTTCAACAATCATTATATAATCAGATTAAGAATACAGATTTATTTTTTCCCCGGTAAATGAATTAGCAAGTGAAATGTGAGTCATAAAATACATCATAAGGATCTACTTTTTTTCTTGATTGCCTCTCCTATTTGGCAATCTTTCTTAGGAATCTACAGTCTCCAGTTATCTTCAGTTCTTTTGTCCTTTGCAATAATGACAATGGTGAGAGTCCAAAAGTCGTGTTGAAAACCTTGGTCCTAGCTGAAGCATCCTCATGGTCTCTCTGAAAGGAAAGCCTCATGGTACAGAGAGAGCCCTTATAGAAGAGTGAGAATGAGAGTTATTTTTCCTTCCTATGATCTGAGGAAATGTACAAAGAATGAAGCTGCAGTAATCAAACACTGCTGGATTTCACAGACCAGAAGGATATTTGTCAAGTGAAGTCCAAACTCAGAATCCTGACCTTTTGGAAAGCAAAATTCCAGATAGTCAAGGAGTTAGCCTATAGGACACCCTGGGAAACTGCCCTCAGAAATAAGGGAGAAGAATAGAGCTGGCAGATCTTTCAGGATGCTTTCTGCAGGGTGCAAGACCTCTCAATCCTTAGGTATAACAAATGAGGAAAGGGTGGCAAGAGACCAGCATGGCTGAGTGGATAATCACTCAGGAAAATAAAGGGCAAGAAGGAAATAAACAGGCAGTGTAAACAAGGGCAGACATTCCAGGAAGACTATAGGAAGGTTGCACATTAGTGTACAGATGTGGTCAGGATAGCCAAGGCATTGATATAGATGAACTTGTCAAGGGGCACAAACAAAAACAAAGTCTTCTACAGGTATGTCAGCCAGAAAAGAAAGGTCAAATTATATGTACCTCTTGATGAACATGGCTGGCAAATTAGTAATAACTGATAAGAAGCAGGCTAAGATACTCAACAACTATTTTGCCTCAGTCTTCACTGGAAACCTCTTCCTATACTTTTCAAGTGAATGAAAGAGAAGATAAGGTTTGTGACCACCTGAGGAACCTGAAAATACAGAAGTCCATGGGACCCAATGAGATGCATCCCAAAATCCTGGGAGAATTGGCAGATGTAGTTATCAAGCCACACTCCATGACATTTGAAAAGCCATGGCAGTCAGCTGAAGTCCTGAAGAGAAACATTTCACCCATTTTTATAAAGGGTGTAAAGGAGGCATCTGGGAACAGATCCTTCTTGAAGCTCTGCTAGGGCGCATGGAGGACAAGGAGGTTATTCAGAACACCCAGCATGGCTGCACCAAGGGTAAGCGCTGCCTCACAAGCATAGTGACCTTCTTTGACGGAGTGATAGTTATCATCTCTCTGGATGTCTGCAAGGCCTTTGACACTGTCTCCCACAAACTCCTTTTCTCTAAACTGGAGAAACAGGGACTGTGTGGTAGGTAAGGAACTGGCTGGATCATTGCATTCAGAAGGTAGGGGTCAAAAAGTCCAGATGAGATCTGTGAAAAGTGGTATCTCTCAGGAGTCCTTATTTGAGCCAGTTTAATATCTTTATCAATAACACAGATGAAGAGATTGAGAACACCCTCAGCAAATTTGCAGATGACACCAAGCTAAGTGGTGCAGTTGATACACCTGAGGGTCCGATTCCCTGAAGTGGAACCTGCACAAGCTCAAGAAGTGAGCCCATAGAAACCTCATGAGTTTCAACAATTCCAAGGGCAAAGCCCTGCAAGGGGGTTGGGAAAACCCCCAGTATAATGGGATTGAGAGCAGTCCTTTCAAGAAAGACTTAGGGGTGCTGGTGGATTAAAAGTTGGGTATGAATTGATTATGTGCTCTTACAGTCCAGAAAACCAACCACATTCTGGGCTGCATCAGAAGAACTGCGGCCAGCAGGTCAAGGGAGATGATTCCACCGCTCTGCTCCACTCTTGTGAGACCCACTAAGAGTACTGCGTCCAAGTCTGGAATCTTCAGTGAGGGAAAGTCATGGACCTCTTAGAGCAGGTCTGGGGGAGGGCCACAAAAATGGTCAGAGAGCTGTATAACCTCTCCTATGAGGAAAGGCTGAGATGTTTTTCAGCCTGGAGAAGTGAAAGGTCTGGGGAGACCCTGTTACCTAAAGGGGACTTGTAAGAAAGATGAGGACAGACTTTTTAGAAATTGTAAGAAAGATGAGGACAGACTTTTTAGAAAGGCCTGCTGCAATAGGACAAACAGATTTGCTTTTAAACTGAAGAACAATAAATTTAGACCGGAAATAAGGAAGATTTTTTTTTACCATGAGGGTAGTGAAACACTAGAAGAGGCTATCCAGAGAGGTGGCAGATTTCCGATCCCTGGAAACATTCAATGTCATGTTGGATGGAGCTCTGAGCAACCTGATCTAGTTGAAGATGTCCCTTCCTAGGGCAGGGGTGATTAGACTAGATGACCTTTAAAGGTCTCAAACCATTCTATGGTTTTAAGTACCATTCTTGTGAGCTAGTGTTTCAGTTTCTACACTCACAATCACTACAGAGGGGATAAATAGATTATATAATAGATTATCTGTGTGTAAAAATATGTAATTCAAAAAATGTGCCTTGCACTCAAAATTCAGTGACAACACATGCCTACAATTTAATTATTTAAATTGCTCTCTTAGATTATTCTGATGTGCTTTGAAAACCTCTAATCATCAAGGTCATTGTCAATTACCCATATGCTTGGAATTAACTTTTTAATCTGTCAGATGGACTTTTAGTTTTGAAAAAATAATTTATAGAAAAATACTTTTCCTTAGAACATTCTCATAAGAAGAGAGAAGTCAAGAAAAATACATGTCAAGCAATGCTGAGAATCACTAGGGGATGCTGCTTCTAGTCATTTTGTATTTATATAAAAGTCACCATTCAAGCTGAAAACAAATTCTCTCTCTAGTAAGCTGCTTCAACTCAGGTTAATAGAAGAAACCACAGTCTTTTTTTACAAATAGTTTGTTTGCTAGCAATCAAACCTTTTTTTTTATTATCTTCAGCATCTCCTTTTCTGTATGATCCCTAAAGACATCTCACCAACAACAGATGCTATAAAGTAAAAGGCTGTATGCAAACTTTAAGGTCAGCGAAAATCTGTCTGTTCTGACCTAGAAGGGAAAAAAATCCTTAAATATGCAATAGTTTAAAAAACTACATTCAGAATTAAGTTATTGAGCACATGCTTTTTAATATATTTTAAAACAAATACTCTTTTAAAAAGTATAAATATTTAGCCCAAAATTTCAATCTCTCTGAGTATCTTTTCCTCCTCTGCATATTCTGTTTTTTTCTTCATGTCATGTAAAAATACACATATAATAAATAATCAAATCAGTGTACACTTGGTATTTTTTCTGGTTAACAGAACTATATTAAATAATTTTTCATTTTCTGAAAGTGTTCTATTTATTAGCTACTTAACAGAAATTAACTACAGAATTGTTTCCAACTTTTAATGTGAGACAGTAAATTCCCAATATTGGTATACCTGAACCACAGAGTGAAAGAAAGCCTACTGAGAGTTGATTTACTTTGTTTGTTTAATGTCTACACACTTCCTGAACACAATTTACAGATCTCTGGAATTTCTGAGGAAAAAAAATTGAAAACTAATTCTCTAAAGTACTCACCTATACTTACTGAAAGACTGGTAATCTAGTTTTGGCAATAGAATAACTACTACTAATAATATGGCAGTACAATACTAAGGAAATAAAAGCACATCTTAGAAAATTCCCCGGAGATCCTGCAATAGAAGTAAGCAGTAGCTATTCCTGTCACTCAGCTGGAAAAAATATAGTCCCAGGCATGCATGCATGTCTTGTCTTTCTGAAGTGGAACTTCTGTGGGGAAATTGCTTCTACTGCATTCCATACTGTAGTTTTGTGCCATAACAGTAAATGAAAAAAAAGTAGAAGTAATATTACCAAAATATTTCAGATCTATAGTAGGAGAAAATGAAGGATAAATCTGCAAATTTTTTATTGGATTTTATTTTTATATTTCTTTTATGACAAGAAAAAAAATTAGATTCTGAAAGGAATTAATAATATCTTCTGACTTTGCTTTTCAAAATGTATCTTGAAAATCCTATAGAGACCACATATTGAAATTAATTTTGTTTTGATCCACCTCATATATGTGCCACTTATCACTGCTTACAGGCTGGGCACTTAGCCTCTGGACTCAGCATTTTAGAAAAAACAGCAATGCTCAGATTAAGGTGGGTCCTCATACATGAACATTGCCAAATATTTTTGAAAATTTAAGTACTCTGCAATCATGTTAGTTATTAAGGTAGAATGACTATTTCCATGGGGATGAGAAATGTCTCCTCAATATAATTGCATCATCCCTCACACTAGAACCATTTGAAACAAAAATTTGTAAGTTACATAGCAAAAAATGAAACTACCATTTTGATTATGCAAAATAATCAGCTCTGAAACAAGGCATTGTTTCTAGACCCCTCTGAGTGTATCCTCAGAAATATTGTCTTAAATCAAGTTCATCTCAATATACGTTGTTAATCTCTTGGGAGGTGCTCAGCACCTTGAAGGATAGGGCTTTTGAAAGATGTTTGAGACATAAATTATCCTCTCCAGCCTATACTTTCCCAGCCCACACTTCTTTACATCCCATCACTAAACGACCTTACATGGTAATGACTGCTGAACTGCGTAGACACCTGCAATTTTAGAAAGTAATCACAGCATCTGCTTTAGTGACTCCCTGCTGCTTTCAACAATTTATGAACAATAGT
This sequence comes from Grantiella picta, assembly GCA_013397955.1. NCBI lineage: Eukaryota > Metazoa > Chordata > Aves > Passeriformes > Meliphagidae > Grantiella > Grantiella picta. The sequence goes on along the minus strand of VZRM01000829.1, from coordinate 44,231 downwards.
TGATGATGGCTAAATAATTAGTGGAGCTGGAAAAAAAGACATCTCTGAATAGAATTCCTATTGTTAGGAAAAAAATGTCAAAAGAGTAATGAAGATGGAAGCAAACTCTTGCTATTCTATTTAAATACCACAGTTTTCCACTTCTTTGTGAGAGATGACAGAAAGACATTGGAAAATCATGATATCCTACCTTCTTTCAAGACATATAGCAAGGGTTTTTTTCTGCTTTTTCGTCCCTGAATCAAAATTACATCTATGCCTTTCTTGAGCTGAGTATTAATCTGAATTATTTCCCAGTTTTACTTGATTTTTACTTCATTGTTTTCTGTTGATTCCTTCTCTTGATGTTTCTTGAGAAGAATACAACTGTTTTTGAGTTTTGGATGCAAGTATTTATCTTCTGTAAATCATCCAAATTACTGTCAGATTAAAAGTAGATCCAGCGTAGACATGTATTTTGTAATCCTCTAATTCCAATTTATCTAAAATAAAATAATTATGTGACCTATTGAAAGAAACATGAGTGATCTTTCTCCTTTCACTCATGCAGTAGCTGAAGAACACATTTTATTATTTGGACTTTTGTGATGTGAATTCACTGCTTCCCATAGGCAGGCAGCTGTTCAGCCATCTCCAGGAGAGCTGGGCTCCATCCTGTGTAGCAGTCACTTGGGAAGACAAATGCCATCAGTGCAAACCTCCCCCTTTCCTTCTTCTTCTCTCCATTTTATATACCGAGCATGATGTTCTGTGGTCTGGAATATCCCTTTGGTCAGTTGGGGTCACCTGTCCTGGCTGTGTCTCCTCCCAAACTCCCAAGCACCCCCAAATTCCTCACCAGCGTAACAGTCTGAAAACCAGAAAAGGCCTTGGCTCTGCGCAAGCCCTGCTCAGAAATAACAAAAACATCTCTGTATCATCAGCCCTGTGTTCAGCACTGATCCAAAACAAAGTCCCACAGCAGCCACAGTGAAAAAAATGAACTCTGCTCCAGCCAAAACCAGCACAAAACAACTTTATGAGGAGTCTGCTGGATAAGTGATGGTAAATACTCAGAGAAGAGAAACACAGTGTTTTAATTAACACTGTTAGCAAAATATTAGAAAAAATCAGTATTAGAATTGAGAAAATTTAACTATGAAAAGTGTTTATGAATCAAGAAATGGACCAGATCATATAAGTGACAATTTGTTAATGCTGGTTCTTTTGATAAAGTGTACAAACTGAGATATGCCAAATTAAAATAAACTGGAGGTGAGAAACATGTAAATATATATTTCTTTTGCAATGATCGAATATAAGAACAAAAAGGCTTACAGGGGAAGTTATTAATCCATATTTTAAATATAATTAGAATGACTCATTAAATATTTTCAAAAAATATGAATGAGAATAAATGGCCTGAAAAATATCTCCATTTAAATTAGGCTCAAAGCTTTCCTGAGGCCCTTTTCTTTTACCAGATTTCATTGCCCTGTAAAAGACATAATTTCTAGAACAAAAATGAAGGAAAATTATATACTGATCTTCAGTGCCTCCAGGGTTTGCACTTTTTCTCTGACTATAAATATCTTCTTCCTACTCTTCAATGATTAATCTTTCTTTCAAGTAATAAACACTACCATGCTCCATGCTGCTACTCCTCTCCTCCAGTTAAGAAAGACCATTTTCTTGCTTCTCTAAACTTACATAACTTTGCCTATCACATAAAAAGACACGGGTGAGATCGCATGAGGATAAGGAGAACAGAAAAATAATTTCCTAGAATTGTGAGCTTAAAAATTGTGCCATCTTCTACTGCTGAAAATATGGCATGGTTACCTCCCAAATTAAGCCCTTAGTAGATTTCCTAGAACAGATTCTGTAATTTTCACAAGAATCCTTTTCCTTTTAGTAACTGTTCTTTTTCAAAGATTGACAGTTGCAATTCCTTTTCATCTACTTTAGTCATAGCAGCAAAAATACTTTGTTATACAGAAAGCTGTCTGAAAAGGACGGTGTGCACTCTGCATCTACATTGGAAATTTCTCTTGATTTCTGGGACAGAGCCTGGCAAATCATATTTAAAAGAAGATAGCTCCAAGCTCAGAAGTTTGTTCATCAATTTAGTTTCGGTTTTCAAGGTAGGCAGGATACTATTCCTGAAATACCTATGAGGAAACTAGACCTGGATAGCTATTTTGAATTAATGTGATTCAGCAATTGCCTCTTCAAAACGTCACTTAGAGTATCTGCCCCTTCATCTGAAGCCTGTTTAATGCAGAAAACAAAATAAAAAAGAACTTAGACAAAATTTTGAAACTCAACCCAAAGTCCAGCCTGTATTTAGATTTATAGCCATGTGTGACAAATTTTTAGAGAAACTGATCATTCGGTTTCCAGGGAAATCAATGTGACTTGTAGGTAACCATCTGTCTAAAATACTTAGGACAATTTTTAACTGTCTTCAGTATTCCACCTTTCCAGTTTTGTACTTTCAATTGCTAGTAAAGAGAAGATATTTTTGAAGGCATGAAAAGTCTCTTTTATTTAAGAGGTTTTTTTCCTACATTAACTCTGCAAAATAGTACTCTTAAAATAATTGTTGTTGTTTTCAAGTTAGGAGTTTCTTGTATGTTGCTTCTTTTATTATCCATGAACATGTATTAAGAGATTAAAGAAAATAAATAAAACACTATCTCATATCTTGTCTCTTCTTATCAAGAAATCATCTTCTAAAGAGCCAGTATTTCATCACAGAAGCCCAGCACTTTATTTGGAAAATACAACCTCCTGCCAACTGCAATTTCATCTGGGAATGAAGTATCTCATTCCCCTTGGCAGACTTCTGAGAAAATATTTCAAAAGTGCGTTTGCTGATCTTGCAGCATAACTACTTTATTTATATTTATGACTCTTAACAGAGTACAAACTCTTATCTCTCATCAACAACTATTACATCTGTTTTCCCTATCATGCCTTTATTTGTCCGTTTGCTGGGGGTTTTTAAGGTGTCTATTTTTTCAGTCTGAATGCTTCTTCCATTCTGGAGGAGTAAAGTCACTGTTTTCATGTGGATCGCTCTTAAAACTTTTTATTTAAACAACACATTAGGAAGGAAGGAAGGAATAAAATTATTAGAATATTAAGATTATTTCTACATCAGATTATTCTCTTATTGTTTCTTTATAGTGCCCCACTAGTTAGTTCAGACCCATATTTTATTTCCCTTTTGAGATTGGGAGGAGATTTTTTACCTATTGGTACCTCACATAAGAAAACAATCCTGAGATACACTAACTGTTCTAAATGCCATGATCACCCAAAAAATACATATTACTGAAAGTCAAGCAGAAGAGTCAGTTTCATTATGAGAAAAATAGTTTGGTTTATTATTATTTGGTTTATTTAAAGTTCATGACTATATGGTGAAAGCCTTCTATTAAAAAAAAACAAAACCAGACCCAAGCTAAGAGTTTTCCTATGAATTCACAGGCTGAAATAAGTGCTAAATTGAAGATCTGCATTTAGTCTGTCTTGTTATATGCCAATCTAAAAATTGCCCTTTTTTGTTTGTTTCTTTTGTTTTCTTCTGTTATCTGATGAAGCCTCCTCAGTTTTTCTGGCATTTCAAAATACTTCATAGAAAGATTCAATAACATTTCATTCACACAACAAAAGACTAAAATGAACACTAGCATTGTATGGTATATATACAGTGAATGTATATACTGCACAGTGCTAGTTTTCATTTTCCCTAGAAAATTTTCAATTTGTTTAGATTTCAATTTTCTGTTGATTGCTACATGATACTTATATGTTTTTTTTCATTTTAAAAGAAAAGCAGCACAATTCTTTGATTCATTTATGTTGTATTCAAGACTCGTTTTTTTTAACAATACTTCAAACTCAGATTAATATTTGACTCGACAGATAAATGAACAAATGGAGGATTGACTCAAGTTTTACATCAGACACTTAATTTTTCAAAGTTAATAAGTGTAATACATACAACTCAAAGAATGTGAAGACATTTATTGTGGCTCCTTTTAGGCTTTTCAGCAAAAACTGTTCTTGGTCACAAGTAGAGCATTAGATATATGGGTGCACCAGAAAAATCAAGGAAAATGCTTCTCAGAGTAAAAGTAACAGCAAGCAGGCAAATAGTGACCCATAAATTTGTTCTTTCTATAGAAAAACTTAAAATACTATACCAGAGATAGCATTTTACACTTTTTCCTGAGTGTAACATCTTACCAGCTTCAAGTTACACATTTTTTAATATATACAGAGAGATCTCAGGCTCAAAAAAAATTAATTTAGGTTTATCATTGTGTTTATTAGTTCAATGAATTAAATATGGAAATGTTAAATATAGTATCTGGTAGGTCACTTCCCTAATCAGGGAAGTTTCTAATTACATAATTAGGACTACACTGGCAAAAAACTTTGCTTTGCTGGAACGTTTGGCCAGTTTTGTGGCATCTTTAAGAGTTAAATATATGACAATAAATTAAAGAACAAAAGAACAGAATCTCTTGTATTTCTATTTTATCAAATCAGTGTTTCAGTTAGGCAATGATTCCATAATATCAAATTATATTTGTAGTCCTTAAACCTTAAATTCTTTGTAAAAATTTTAAATAAGGAAATTTATAAATTTTAGTGAATCACTTTCACAGATTCATTACCTTGGTTTATAAGATTTCCTCTTTTAAGACACATTAGTATTACCAAAGTAGAAACTTAACTCCATTGAGAGTAAAGATTTGTTAAAATATTTTTGCGTGAAGAAACAACTATTAACTGTTAACAGCTGATAACTTTAAGTGACAGAAACTTTAGATTACTCCTTTGGTTTATCAAAAGTAGCATACCAGATTGCTGCAAAAAAAATTGACCTTTTTCTCCCATGCAATAAAGACAAATAATCAAAGCAAGAGTAATTTAAGTATTTTCAGGATGCTTGTATGTATACCTAATTTTTATATTACTTATTGAATTTTGCATATAGCATAAGTTAAATAATGCCAGGACAAATTTATATGAAAACATGTTCTAGAAAATGCAAGGGATGTAGAGGACCTTACTAACTGGGTAATATACAAAAGGAAAGAAGTTAAAAAAAAAAAAAAAAAGCCCAGAACATGGGAGCAGATGGGCAGCATAAAATTCTGGAGAGGAATTTTGGTTTTCATTTTTTTTTAAAAGCCAATCTGTCTGAGAGCATCTAATCCACAGCTGCCAGAAAATGGACTGTTGTGGTTTTAAAACCAGCAAAAATGAACCACCACTCAGCCACTTTCTGAGTCGCCCTGTCTTCCTCTCCCCTGTGGTGGAATTGCGAGGACAATCTAAGTAAAACTTGTGTGTTGAGATAACAGTTTAACAGTGTAAAATAAAACAAAATAACATACAGCAAAAGTGGTAAATGATGCTAATAATAATGATAATAAAAAGGGAAAACCAAGTGATGCATGTTGCAAATGAGGCCTGCCCAATGCCAGACCGACTTTCCCAAACCCAGATGAGCCACCATTCCTGGTAACTCCCCCCAGTTTATGCACTGGGCATGATGTTCTATGTGTGGAATATCCCTTTGGTCAGGTTGGGTCACCTGTCCTGCTTATGTTCCCTCTCAGTTTCTTTTGAAAATCTCCTCACTGGCAGAGCTTGAGACAAGAAAAAAGCCCTTGACTTAGGGTCACAAAAAAACTCTTCTCAAACCCTTTAACCTGGCCAACCTTCCCAACAATTTATACAATACTTTATAATGTGCCATTAGCTAGGCAACCATTAATTAGACAAAAACCTTAGGCTTGAATGCATTTGATTAGCCGTATAATTATTTCAAAGGCTTGGAAGCCGAAACTTTTTAGTACAATAAGTACTAGCAGTCATAATTACAATACAATTTGTCAAATCTCAAATCTCTGTGCTGGAATTTAGAAGACTGTTTTGATTTGCTTTCACTTTATGGCTCTGCAGAGATGGAAAATTGATAAAAGATTAAGTTCACGAGCCAATTTCTACAGGTAGGGTTCAAGAGTAAGGGTAATGACTGTAATCTAGTAGTGGATGTTACAAATGCACTCAGACATTATGAAAAAAAATACAGATTCACATATACATGCATACATACACATAGACATATTCTGAGTTGGAAGGGACCTAAAAAGGATCATCAAGTCCAAATCTGAAGTGTTGCGGTTTAAAAGATGTTTTAGCAGTCCTTACCCGAAAGCATCTCTGCCCAGCCCGATTCAGCACCTCAGTACACCAAACCCTATGTCCCAGGGCAGGACACTGTGCTCTCACTGGCCTGGGAGCCATAGGGCTGGCTCTGGTTTTGTCTGTTCTTCGCAACCGGCGGTGGTAGAGGAGGCGAGGAGGGTCTGTGTGTTGTGTCCATGGAAGACTTTATTCACATGGCTGCACCAGAGGCCAAGACCTCCCAGAGGCAGAGATACCTCATGGGCAAAGACCTCATGTGCACAGACATATGTGGTGCATAGACACCCATATGCATAGACACCCATATGCATAGACAACAACATGGCGGAGGGTGAGGAGGTTTCTAGGGAAACAGAGAGGGGCGGGGACAGCACA
>VZRM01000829.1:0-37597 GCA_013397955.1 Grantiella picta | reverse complement strand
CTCTGGGCACAGGGGCAGTACATGGGCGGAGTTAGGGTACAGGAACCAATAGGGAAAACCTGAGGGAGTGACCAGGGCCACGTGGGGTGGGGAAAGCAGGACAATAGGGGAAGAGTAAACATATTAAGGAAGGCATGAGGAAACTACAGCTTTTATCACAGCACTTAAGTAAATGGCCCATATGGCGACTGATCCCACAATCTTGGTGTTATTAGCACTATGCTCTAACCAGCTGAACTAATCTCAGGGGCTACAATGCATTATCTTTTTTCCTTGAAAGGGAATCTGCCAGTGCTCACAGGATTCTTGCTGGTGCAAGTGTAGTGAGAAACTGGCTTGTGATTCATTTTTGCAGACTCTTTCTAGAACCACTTATGGTGGTAGGATTGTTTCCAATTCAGTGTTTATTAATTTATTCAAATATATATTTAACCACAAACGTGTTCAACTCCCTTCTAAAGGGTACAATCAAAATTTCCCAAAAACACTCACACTGACTGCCTGCTTCTGTAGCTTTGGTTCTATCACACTGTGTTATTTGCAAACCTAAGTAGAAAAAGCTTTAGACCTTTAAAGGTTTAATAAGTCATGACTAATTGGTCAGTTCTATTCAGTCAGCCATGAAAAGACCCAAAAATCATATAATGTGGTATATAATGTGGCTACAAAGGAAAGAATCAATCCAACATCAAGACTGGAGGACCCTATGGTAAAAAATTATAGTCCCATTAAGCAGCAGGAAAACGCTCCTGAACAGCTGAGGACTTTGATTCAAACCAGTTAAAACTCGAGATTAGGAGAAGAAAAGGAAAAAAACCAAATCAACAAACCCACAACCACAAAAAAAAATCCATACAAAATCTACAAATAGAAAGCTAATCCCTTGAAAGTCAGGACAGAGAGCAAAAAAAAAAAAATCAAACCCTTAGAATAAAAGGCAAGATAAGCGACAACACGTGGCCAACAAAGAAAGACTTGAATTAGAGCAGGTGTAGATGAACTACTATACAATGTGAGTGGTACTAGGATCCAGAATATCAATTCTGCTTGAAAGAGATAAAAAAAAGAAATATTGTAGTTACCTTAGGACCTAGTTTTTCATTTGTGATTGTCACCACAGAACTGTGGAAAGGCTGCTATGTATGAAGACACCTACAGTCAAACAGAACTAATGAAGAACTGAAAACAGAGAAGAGTCAGAACTCTCACTCTTTGAATGTGAATTGACTTTTGAGGATTCTCATGAAAAAATGGAGACAGTCTTGAAAACACAACCACGTAAAGATAAAGAAGCAGACAGGAGATTCACTCATTCAATCAAATTTAGTCAATATCCAGGCAGATGGATTAACCCAGATATAATAATTCTGGGTTGGTGTGATATTCACAGCATCATAGAATGGTTCAGGTTGAAAGGGACCTTGAAGATCATCTAATTCCAAATGACCTGCCATGGGCTGGGACACCTACCACTGGAATGAGTTACTCAGACCCCCATCCAGCCTGGTCTTGAACACCTCCGGGAGGAGTCCACAACTTCTTTGGGCAACTTGTTCCAGTGTCTCACCACCCTTTATAGTGAAGGATTTCTTCCTAATATCTAATCTAAATTTAATATCCTTCAGCTTAGGTCATTCCTCCTTGTCCTATCACTAAATGCCCTTGTGTAAAGTCCCTTTCCAGCCTTCTTGTAGGCCACCTGTAGGTATTGGAAGGCTGATATTAGTGTCCCCAAGCCTTGCCTTCTGTAAGCTGAACAATCCCAACTCTCTCAGCATGTCTTCACAAGAGAGGTGCTCCAGCCCTCTGATCAACTTTAGTGGCTCTTGTCTGGATTCATTCCAACATGTCAACATCTTCCTTGTGTTGGGGGCACAAGAGCTGCACAGAGTACTCCACGAGGAGTTTCACAAGACCAGAGTGGAGGGGGAGAATGACCTCCTTTGACTTGCTGGTCATGCCTTTTTTGATGCAGCTCGGGATCTGGTTGGCTTTCTGGGCTGTAAGTGTCAGAGGGAGGAGTGTCAAATACTTTCCACAAGTCTGTTGCACTTCCCTGATCCACCACTGCTGCAACCCCATGTAAAAGTCAGCCAAATTTGTCATGCATGATTTGCCTTTAGTGAAGCCTGCTGACTGGTACCAACGACCTCATTATTTTCCACATACCTTAACATAGTTCCCAAGAGACATTGTTCCATGATTTTGCCAGACTGAGTGGCCTGCAGTTGCACAAAGAAATTTGTTATAATATGTAATGTAAATCTAGGGTCTTTCAGTTTAAAGCCAATACTCCTCATCCTACCACAATATTCCCTGATAAAACATCCCTTCCCATCTTTCCTGTAGGCCACATTTAAGTAGTGGAAGACCGCTGCAAGGTCTCCTGGGTGCCTTCTCTTCTCCAAGCTAACCAACTCCAACTCTCTCAGCCTGTCCTCAGAAATGCAATGCTCCACTCCCTCATAACCTTCATGGCCTACTCTGGACGCACTGAAAGAGGTCCATGTCTTCCTTATGCTGGGGATGCCTGAACTAAAGACAGTACGCAACAGTTCATGGCATAGCAATTAGAGACTATCTTTATTATTCTGGGCATCCTAACACACAATTAGTCACTTGCTGATGAATCTATATTTAAAGCTTTTTAATATATTTCTTTCCAAATTATTTTTCTCATAATTAAAGCATGACTTCCCTTTTCTATTTGGAGCATTGGATTTATCCATTTTAGAATAAGGTTGCACAAGTCTCTCTTCCCAGGGGATGCAGGTCATAGTGTGAAATAAACCTGGCTTTATTTATCCCTAAAAAATCCCACAACATCTAATGGTAATTGTGTTCTGTTTGTGCTCAATGTATTTTGTGATGGTAAAATCAATCACCTGTGTGTGAATCACAGAATCATAGAAAATCCTGAGTTGGAAGGGACCCACAAAGATAATCACAGTCCAACTCCTGGCCCTGTGCAGGAGAGCCCCAAGAATCACACTGTGTACCCTGTGTGTGTAAGTTTGTGGCCTAGAAATGTAGATACAAAGATGTAAATTTAAAAACGCATATTCTCTCAAGTGAAAGCCAGGATACAAAATAAAACAAAACTTATGCCTTTGTTTTCCTTACTCACACAGAGGTCACTTTTTTTTCCAGGTTCTTTGTAAATTCTTATACTTGACAGGGAAGAAAAAATGAAATGCATGTTTTAGTCTTATTATCAGCTTGTATAAATGAGCAGTATCATGTATACTTTAATGGAAAGACTCTGTCACATGCCAGTTGAAGATGTGTTCTGTTTACAGTAATTTCAAGCATTTGTCAGGCTGTCAAAAAGCAGTGGTGATTACAGCCATGATGTCTCATCTTCTTGCATCATGTCACTGAACTGCAGAAGTGAAAAGCACATGTTATTCAGCTTGCTCCAACACCGCTGTTTCTCTTTGGCTCCCTGCATCTCAGAGTTCAAAAATCAGGAGAAAACTGCTGCTATGAAAGCTTTATGTTTAGAAATAGGAGTCAAAAAATGGCCTCCCCTCTAATCAATCCAGAGCTGATAATAGCAACACTTGCAGCAGAGAACCAGTGTGACCATGGTATTTAAGTGCCAAATTTGCGGAGAATAGGAACTATTGTAAGAAATTGAATATGAATTAATATTTTCAAAGGCCTGAACATGAAGCTCAACCCCACCCTCCGCCACACACACACACACACACTCACGCGCACACACACACACACTCACTTCCCATGCATTTATGAACAATATTTTTCCTACTGTCATACTCCACATAGTGGAGGAAATATGGGAATGGAGAAATAAATAATTGGGCCTAGAGTGGGAATTTCCAGAGAGATATCCAAAGCTCAGTTTTCAGTGTTCCAGTTCCCTGTGTAGAAGGGAGGATTAGCACTCTAGAAATTCAGAAATCTATAAAAAAAAAATCTATAGATGAATGTGGCAGTTTCAGGAAGGACTGCAGAGATGCAGGTCCTGCTCCCAGAATTCAGTGGTGTTCTCCTTAAAGAAGCTAAAATCTGTCTTCTTGTTAACGCCTCAATGTCCAAGCTGACAGGTTGCAAAGTCACCAACTTGCTTCTTTCTTTTCCTGTATGCCAAGATCATTACAATCCCTTACTTTTATGGTACTATACTACCACCCATTTGAGCGGAAAAAGGTTGTGTCCCATCTACCTCGTGAATCTTGCAAGTTAAGAAGGAAATTAACAACAAAAAATATTGAGGTATAGTATTATGTCATGGCTTTTTCTTGAAAAGCTTTTTTTTCAACCACACTAAATTTATTTTATTGGTTATATATTTTGTATTTCATAGTGAATAGCAAGACTACAAGTCTTGTTATTTCATAGTCATAGCAAGACTACAATTATGGAGAGAGAACTTTCAGCTCAAAAGCAGTAGCCAATTTATTTTCCTAAGTCATGTGACTGCTAAGCAGTTTTATCAGCTTGAAATTTTGGACTGATGCAGTCCAAAACAGTGAGGCGAGCATCTGCATAAGTGGTTGACCAACACACGAGGTACAACCACATTGCTGGAGGGTTGACTTCAACAAATGAATGACTTAAGGACTTATTTGCTGTAATATCTCATGTTTTCAGGGCAAGATCCTGAGCAACTTTTCTGGAAAGAAAATTCACACCACTTGTCAGTCCTAGGTTCACTGTGCATGCAAGGAAAGCTAACTTCCTTGAGAATTTTGTATGCACTGTGAATACAGGTGTTTACCCATGCATTTAGACAATTATATTATTTTCTTTTCCCACTCTAAATATTGACTGAGAGCAATGGAATTAGAAATAGAATGGGTACCTTGGCAGGCACGTAAGAAGTGAGCCTTTAAAATATATGAAAGAACTGCTATTGCCTTGCTGATTTTGTGGACTGTGAGGTTAATGAAGGCCCAAATTTGTAACTGTGCAGAAGACAGAAGACATCAAAATCCTAAATTATGACAATACCATATCCCTTACTTCATTTTATCAACATCCCAGCTGAAGGATGGAGGTATACAAAATGTCTTTGCTGATTTTAACCACTATAGAATGTATCTCTGGATTTAATTTTTAAAATCTTGGATACATTTAAAATTTATTTTACAGCTGCTTCTCGGGTATCTGCATCATAAACAATACAATTACAACAAACAAGACATAATATTATCTCTACAAGAGAGAAAAAAATTGATATAGTTCTTTTGCTTTTGAGATTCTGTCCCCATCAAATAGACATAGAACTTTTATAAAGCATTTGAGTATCCAGGAAATCTATGTTTGAACTCTATTCAAAGCAAACAACATAGTCTAAAATAATATCAAAGTTAAAAGAAAGGAGAGAGACATATTTCTAACTCAGATAAAGACTATTATAGCTTGAATGACCTCTTAGTAGATTTTGGTTTCTTTACTAGGCTTCAAAATATTGTGCTGCATAGATTGATATCCTGAATTTCCTTTTTTTTTTTTTTTGGGAAACTACATCAAAAACATCAAAAGGCACTGCTGTATTCAGAGACTGAGAGAATGTGGAGCACAAAAGCAGATTGCCAGAAAAATAGAAAAATACCAGAAGTCCCTACTCTTTATAGACAAAGATTAAGGTTCAGCCAACCTAGTAAGTATATATAGGATTTAGAAAACCTGGTAACCTTGTCTGAAAGAAAATAACCTAAATCTGTAGCATACTTGGAAAAAATATTCAGAAAATCAAACCCTCAAATCATTAAGTCTTTGTTAAACCAGTTATACTGGCATGTGGTTAATCATAGAATCATAGAATATGTTGAGTTGGAAGATATTCATCAGGATCATCAAGTCTAGCTCCTGATCATGAGCAGGACTCCCCAAGGAGCCCACCTTGTACCTGAGAGCACTGTCCAAATGCTCCTTGAACTCTGTCAGACTTGGTGCTGTGACCACTTCCCTGGGGAGCTGTTCCAGTGCCCAAACAGCCTCTGAGGAAAACCCTTTTCCTGATATCCAACCTATATTTCCCATGACTGATCTTTGTGCTATTTCCTGGAGTCCTGTCACTGGTCATGAGAATGAAGAGATCGAGAATTATCCCTCTGCTTGCCCCCATGAAGATGTTGAAGACCACAATGAAGTCTCACCTCAGTCTTCTCCAGCCTGAGCACACAAAGTGACCTCAGCTGCTCCTCATTCAGCTCCCCCTCCAGACTCTTCACTGTCTTTGTTGCTTTCTTGTGGATGCTCTCTAATACTTTAATAGTTTTTTTGTATTGTGGTGCCCAAAAATGCCCCTAGGACTCAAGATGAGGCTGACCCAATGCAGAGCAGAGTGGGACAATCCCCTCCCTTGCCCAGCTGGCGATGCTGTGCCTGATGCACCCCAGGACAGGGTTGGCCCTTCTGGCTGCCAGGGCACTGCTGGCCCATATTGAACTTGCCATCAACAAGGACCTCCAGGTCCCTTTTTGTGATGCTCTTCTCCACCCTCTCATTACCCCGACTATACACATAACCAGGGTTGCCCCATTCCAAGTACAGAATTGGTGATTGCCCCAAAAAGACAAAAAAAACCAGTTGGTGATTTTCCCAAAAGACATAGCTTTCAGAATTTTCACCTAGGGAAAGTTATGTGGCCCATAGGGGAAGTTAACGATAATTCTTTGATTTGTAAGAATATCATGAAGTAGAGCTGCAGACTGAGCATCAGAGGGCGTTCACAAGCTGTCATAAAATATCAAATTTTTTTGCTACTTTTTTCATTTTGAGAATACTCTGAGGTAAATTCCTCATTTTAGTTTTTCCTTTTTCATTTGGTAAACTTTAACAGTCGTGGAAATGAAGAATTTGTCTTCCTCGGGCAAGAAACTAATTAATACAAACTGATTAGCCCTTAGCAATAAATCCTTCTTTCAACATCTAGTCAGGGCTCTGATAGGAATGTGTTGCCTCTTCTTTCCTCCTCCATGGTTTTTCATAAATGTTTGCCAATACTGCAAGAAATTTGTGTCAGCTTAGTAACTTTTAATGGAAGGTTTGAGATTTTTTTTCTTGATTTCATGGAATTCTTAGATCACTGAATTGTATATGAGACAATGGTCAACAAACGTGAAGATGTGTCATTACTAAAGAATACTACTGCCAGTCATACTTTGTTCAAAGACTAGGACTAGGAATAAAAGATAATTAGAATTGATGATTTTTGAAATTAAATGGAACTTCAGTGTACAACTCTGCTACATAAATGTTCTATTCAAGCTCTAAATTTCCTGTAAAGACTAATGAGTAGTAGCACTGCCCCACAAACTGAATCATCTAGGTACTTCCATTTATGTTTTGGAAATAGAATGTATGTTCCTTAAATGGAAGGAGACGTATAGACATTTCTAATGTTCCTCATCTGAAGTGTTGCAAATCGTGTATTAGGGACACTATCTTATATTAATGCAAATCACTAAAGTTTGCTATCAACTTCTGTCATTTTAATAAAATTATAAAAATCATTATTTTCTGTAGTGGTTTACTGTTTGAGTCCCTGTCCTCTGACTTTGCAAATAATTTATATTTTTTAGATGAAAATAGGAAAAACACCATTAATAATTATGATGCTACTCGAGTTTAGCTACTCGAGTTTACTTTGGTAAAGTTATTTTATAATGTCTTAAAATGCCCTACTTTATACTGTATTTACCCTGTGGGAATGGGGTGAGTATTTGTGTTTACACACAGTTACAGAACATCAAAGCCTTTATCAGACTAAACTGAAACATGGTGCTTAACAACTTAGGTTGTGAACTGCAGTAGTTTTCAGTTTGCTGCTGCTAAGAGGATGTAAATCAAAGGACTAGCTCAGTGGATTGCCAAATGGGGCTTCACTTAATCCAGTTGAGTTTATCCCCTACAACTGGCTGAACTGGAGTGTGGTAAAATCAGGTGTTATATGTGAATAGATTTTCAATATCTGTTTGTGTTCTTCAGTCTGCTCAGTTCTGTTATGTAATGTTTTTAAGGTAGTCATTGTCTTTAAATGGTTTCACTCAAGAGCTTCAATAAATATATATTTGCCTTTGGGCATGTTGGCTTGATTTGGGAACAATAAATTAATTTTGAGCAGCTGAGTGTAACTCAGTTTTGGAAAGAGAGAATCAGCGTCTGTATTGCTGTCTGTATCAGGATGACCACTTTGGCTACAACACTCTTCATCAATTTAACTTTTTTTTCAGAGTGAATGTAATTCTTTGTCCTACATGCATAACTCCAACAGACAATAATCTGTGCTTTTCAGACTCACAGTAAATGTTGCCATTAAATTATAACATCACGGGGCAATTAAAGACAAAATAGTTTATTTGCTTTTAACCTATTTTCCAATGTTTCAGTTTTTTAATTAAAACTGCAAAGAGTGTGTGAAAGAGCAGACTAGGAATGCAGAGAATGCAATAGGAATAAATACATTCATTAAACTTCCTGAACACTTCAGCAACTCTCAAACTTGTCACAATGTTAAATTGAGTTCTGGTGATAAATATAATATTAAAAAAACCCCAGTCTAAGATGTATAAGAATTATGACCTTTGTGACCTTAGGGTAGGCTTTGTTGTTTGTGTTTGGGTTTTAGCACTGTTTTGAATATAATGTTAAGAAACTTAGCAAAAATGACAGGCAGAATTCACACTACGTATACAGTGAAGGAAGCATGTAAAAAGCTGCTACATAATTTAGGCTATTGGGAAGTGTTATATTCCTCTTTGAAAGGTTTCCAGATATGTAGGATTATCAGAGATTTCTGAATCCCTGTGGCTTTGTTCTTTTTGTATCCAGGCTACATCTCAACTTGTCTAAATCCCCATAAATTTTTGGTCTTAAAATGGGCATTTAATGTAGGCTAAAGGAGTTTACCTTACATAGAAATACAATACTTTATTGCAATCTAACCAATATAATCTAATTAAAGAATTCTTTTCAGACCAGATTTAATTTCTAGAGAAAAAGGAAGGAAATAATACTACTAAATAAAGATTCCAGATAATATCACCATTTAATTATTATACATGTTTCTGTGCCTTTCCATGGCTTCACTGGGTCCTAGGATTGATGGCTGCTGACTAGGGGAGGGTTGTATTGAGTAATCAGCACCCTAAGTAAAGTAGGTTTATGGGTGTCGATGAAAAAGATATCTTGCTCCTCACTCTGGGAGCTAAATGGGATCATTCTCCTACATTTTCTGCCATGCCCTACACTCTCCCCTTTCTTCCTTGCTCAAAATTCCGTGCTCCAAATCCAAATTTGGCATATATGATATTCAAGATATAATAACAACCTGTTCTTTGTTATTCCTTAAACTACTGTCATGCAAGATTACAATAATGGTACCTTTGATGGTAGAAAGTGCTTATATAAAGATTCCTCAAAACAGTCTAGCAAGGAGTTCGGGGCTTTGGCATAAGCAGATGGTATAGCTGAGTTTTAAGGCATGTAATGGTTCAATTACACAGCTTACAGAAGCTCAGCTCTGGCATATTGTTTGCAGCCTTGGACAGAAAGTGTTGGCGGGTGTGTGTGTTACAAGATTTATCTGAGGATTAGGAGTTCTATTAGAAAAGACTTCAAATGCTGAATATGCTCTCCCTTCTTCTTTTCAAGGATGAAAAAGGACTGGATTACAGTGTATAAGTGTTTAAAAGGGTGACACATGAAGACCCTGAGGAAAACCTGTTTTGATTCCAGGGGATTATTAAAGCAAAAAGTCACTGCTCTGAAACTAGTAAACAATCCTTCAGAATCAGCAGTATACTGGATTGATATGTATGTGAATGGGAAAAATCCCTAGAGTAAGCTTCCAGAGAATCTACAGTTATTGATTACAATTATTGTAACCGGTTTGTAAGGAATTGTAAACATTGTAGCTGAAGTTTTAAAATTTATTGCTAACTGATGAACATTGAGGTAAAACCTAGTGAATAGTTTATGTTGCTTGTATTTTCCTCAGTGCTCTGAACATCTTGCATCTGCCCCTGAAACTTTAGTAGCTGACAAAATACTGAATAAGACTGATTATGGCCTGAGCAGGGTAGCAGACACAAGTATGACAACTACTTTCAGATATCAAAAGTGATGAAAGAAACTCCTCTTCACAATAGGGACAAGAATCAAACTCTTGCAACCTCGTTGCAAGAACAAAAGAAGTGCCCAGATACATTTATGAACATATGTTGTTGGCCTTGAGACAGGTTTTTTTCACTACTAGAATTATGAATGTCTATCTCTTTTGCTTTTATTTATTCAAAGTCGCACATTCTGATTACATTTGTGCAAATTAAAGAAAAACAAAAATATTGAGATAATAGCAACTTCCAATTTTAGCATTTTTTCCTCTGGAAAATTTGTTCAGATGCTTGTGAAAATTTGCCATGTGTCCAGAATTTGGTTTAATATTTGTTTAGAATTTTCTGTGCTTGATGTCCTGGCTGCAGAGAGGTGGTGGAGCTTAGAACAGTGTGGGCATGGCCAGATTTCTATTCTATACCACTGACATCTTCACTGGGGGCCGTGGTTTCAGGGGAAAGAAAAGGATGAGTACACACAGGAAATGTGCCAGTTTGTTCCGTCTCTCCTGCTGGGAAGTTGCCAGCTGTGGTGGTGTTGTACTCTTGGGATTAATGCTGCGGAATCTGTCCCTCTGCCACTGTCACCCATCCCTTCTCGTTCCTCTGAGACACGGCTCTGAAAGTGGCAAACACAGACGAGACTAAGCTCCTTCACTTTTATATACTTTTGCTATTAATATGGCTGCTGTTACTGTGTGGTTTTTATTCCATTGCTGCTTGCTTTCAGTAAATTATCTCAACCCCTAGTCTCTGCCTTTATTCCTCTCTTGCCAGAAGCGGGTGGAGGATAGGGTGAAGGAGAGTGGCTTTTTTGGAGTTTAATCACCAGTGGGTGTTAAACCACCACACTTGGCTATTAGCCCATCTAATCTGCTGAAGTCCTGCACATGTCCACAGCAAATTCTGAATCAATCTGACAGGGCTGAAAATACTAGGAGTACATGAGAGTTTCTGTAGACCTGCAGAGTCAGTCCATCACTCCTGGGAGACACATTTTAATCTTCATCTGATGATCACTACACTAATGCATGTGCTCTTCCCACTGACTAAGAGCATAACTGCAAAGAAATGAAAAAAATAGGTATCAATACTGGCCCCTTGAAAAACACATGCTCCAGAACTGACCTTTACTCTTGAAAGTTTTTCAAACAGGTAATTTTTCTGAAACCATCAGTGCAAACAGGTACCTACAAAAATGTGAGGAACCCAAGTCCTTTTTCTTTTTTTTTTCTCTTTTTTTTTCTCTTGAAATAATTTCTTAATAATAATATCAAAAAAGACATATTCAGTCATTCCTGAGTTTGTTTCCAAAGCTTTGTTGTTCAGAGCACACTGATGCAATGAATTAATATAATTTCAACAACCTATAGAAATCAAACTTATGAGGGTTAGTCATGCCAGACTAACCTGATCACATTCTACAGCAAAACAGCATCTTCTATTGACATGAGGAGAGCAGTGGATGACATTTACCTGGCTTCAGCTGAGTATTCGACCCCATCTTTCATAGCTTTATCTTCATCAGATTGGCAAGATATAGATTGGACAAGTGGTCTGTGAAATGGGAATTGGCTAACAGGCTGTACCCAAAGGGTAGTGATCAAGGGTTTTTACTCAAACTAGTTGCCTGTCACAAGTTGGGTCCCCCAGTGATACTGGGTCCTGCACTGCTCACCATCTTCATAAATTACTTGGAGTATGAGATTGGAAGTCTGGAGGAATGGACAGAGTAAAATTTTTAAATTCAGAAAAGATGAGTATAGTGTCCTGCACCTAGAGAGGAATAACCCCATGCACCAGTACAGGCTGGGGGGTGTCCTGCTGGAAAACAGCTCAGTGGAGAAGGACCTGGGGGTTCTGCTGGACAACAAGCTGTCCATGAGCAAGCAGTGTAACCTTGTGGCCAACGGTATCCTGGGGTACATTAGGAAAAGCATTGGCAGCATGTCAAAGGACACCATCCTGCCCCTCTAGTCAGCCCCAGTAAGGCCTCGCCTGGAGCACTGGGTTCAGTTCTGTGCTCTTCAGCAGAGGAAACACATTGAGCTACCTGAGTGAGTCCAGTGGAATGCTACAAAGATGATGAGGCAACAGGAGCACCTCATTTATGAGGAAAGGCTGAGGGAACAGATCCTGTTTGGCCTGGAGAAGGCTGAGAAGGGACTTCATCAATGTCTGCATGTATCTGAAGGGGGCATACCAAGAGGATGGAGCCAGGGTCTTCTCATGGGGCTGTACAACACATGAGAGGCAACAGACAGAAACTTATGCACAGGAAGTTCCACCTGAATATGAAAAATTCTTTACCAGAGTGTGATAACCCTTCAACTGGTTGCCCAGAGAAGTTTGGAATCTTCATCTTTGGAGATATTAAAAAAACATCTGGTCACAATGTTGAGTAACATGCTTTACGGACCCAGCCTGAGCAGGCAGGCTTGACTAGTTGACCTCCAGCCATCCCTTCCAACTTTACACATTCTGTGATTCTTAGTGAAAGTATCTTCTCTAAGTTTACTGGTTGCACGAAAGTTGCCACATGGTGATAAAAACATGTCAGAAAGGGAGAGCCATCTTAGAGAGAGACCTGTATAGACTGGAAGAGTGGGCAGCCAGTATGGGTTGAGATCTATGTGGCTGGGGAACAGATGCAGCAAAAGTGACCTGTGAGACCTGGTAGACAGCAACAAGCTGAACATGATTCAGCAGTGCACCACTGCGGACACAAAGGCAAATTGGACCTTGGCCTGCATCCACAGGAGCATTACTAGCAGAGAGAGAGACATGAATGCCCCACTCTACCGAGAACTGGTCAGTTCCCTATGAATCCTGTAATTCAGTTCTCTAGAAGACAACCAAAGAAAACAGGAAAATAATGAATGGGTAATAATGTCACATTTGATGTATGAGTTATTACAGTGGGCTAATTTATTTTCTCAAACACAGAATTTAAGAGCTGACTTCTCTTTAGAAATATTCTCAAAATGGACAATCATTCACTGTTGATAAAATCCCAAATTTCTACGACAACCAAAGATATTCGGCAAGAGAGGCCTCACAGTTTTGTTCCTGACATGGGAACACAGGTAGCAAAGAATGATAATGTGACATCATCATTTGAAATCTTCCCATCTTGCATGGATTCCAATCAAAATGAAGAAAGAACAGTTACTTAGTGTCCTGCCTGTTTCAGTTTCATATTGCTGGGTTTTTTTTAAAAAACACTTGTGCTGAAATTTTAAAACAATTTATCTTCTTAAAGGCCTTATTTAATCCTAGAATCCTGAAAATTTGACCACTATTGCATAACTTTTCTGAAGAATTTATGTAGTGAAAAATTACATACATTTTACACTAAAACACTTGTACTTGCCTATCTTTCTCTAATAAGCAGTTTTTTGTGATAGAAAAATGGCAAGATTTTCCCATTTTATATGCTAGCATGTTATCAACTTTTACATAGTACCCTGTACACTTTTTAAGCTCAGTCTTTGCCATCCATTTTAATTTACAGAAGAATTTCAAAACCTGCTGCCTCCCTTCAATTTCTACTTACTAGATTTTGAAATTGTATGGGTGATGCTTTAAGTTCTCCAATGTTAGATTTCATTTGCAACACGTGAAGCTCATTGTACAGCTATCTTATCTACCTGAACTCCTTTTGATGCTTGCAGACTTCATTAACCACTTGTTCAAAATTTTAAATCATCAGAACATTCAACAAGTTGTTAACTTCCAATAAATTTATATATAAGTAGAGGGTTTAAGCACTGATTTTCTATCATGTGTTTGGTATATCCTTTCCATCTATGTACCACTCCCTGATCTGATGTTAGGAAGTCAGAAGTGCAACTTCTCATTGATATCAAACCCATCTTTATATGATATTTTTTCAAAATAATGTTAAGCTTCTTATCCCTTGATGTCTTTTACTGTGACTACCAAGGGAAAATAAAACATGTCCCTATGATTTACCAGGGAAATAAGAAAGTCCAGAGGAATAAGTAAATGCACTCATCTCAGCTACCATTGTCATTATTTCTTATCTCTTTCAAGAAGGTAAAGAGATTATTTAGGCAATATATTCCTTTTCTATATTCATTTGGGAAATCTTCTGTTATATCATTACTGCACAGGTGTTCTTTTTATACTATTGTTCAATATAGTCTATTAGTTTGATTAGAGGAAAAAATGCCCTAGTTAAAAATATTGGTGGATGTTAAAACATTTGAAAAATGAAAAACGTAAGATCTAGTAAAGAAATTACTTTCTGTAAAACTCTCATATAA
This sequence comes from Grantiella picta, assembly GCA_013397955.1. Classification (NCBI taxonomy): domain Eukaryota; kingdom Metazoa; phylum Chordata; class Aves; order Passeriformes; family Meliphagidae; genus Grantiella; species Grantiella picta. The sequence continues at coordinate 23,220 of VZRM01000829.1, read as the reverse complement.
TTTTTCCCTGGCTTGCAGTGATATGATCCTGGGTTTTTTTCCAGCCCGCTAAGAAGATAGCAGGAGGACTAGTGAAATAGTAAGAGAAAATTATTGCCACTGAAGTCAAATTGCCCACACTGTACAAAAAGCTACTTTTAGACATTCATATTTCATTTTCAAATTCTGTCTTGTACTCCTTTTTGTATAAAATAAAGAGGATTATTTTCAGGCAAAGTTCTGAATCTGTTTCCACTCCTTTAAAGCCTCTGTGATTCTACTGATCTAAATGTACTGGTTTGAGCTTCAGTTTGGAGTTATTGAGAAAAAAATTGGTAAGGAGAACAGAACCCGCAATCTGAAAATGTCCACAACTTAGCCTGTAAAGACTCACTCTTAATAGAAATTTTTATTCCAAGGAGTTTCACTGTGAAGTTAAGAGGCCTTTTTAAGTTGCACACGGATCATATTAAGAATTGAAAGGTAGAGCAGCAACTTTAATGCACATCATTTTGACTAAAATATATGATGTGGAGTAACACTTTTGGAAAAAAATAGAAAAAAAACTTTAATACAGTGCAGCAAGTGAGTTGTACCTGTGATTACCTTCCCATCTTGATGAAAAAATATGTGATTAAATTACTACTGTCATAGGAGTTGAATAATCCCTGAGAAGCTGGTTCAGCCATTTCTAAATCTCTCTTGAGCCTCATGTGCCCTCTTTCCCTCTGTTTTGATCTGATTTCTCGTTTCTTATTATTTGCAACAGAGCAAATGAATGGATTACATTATTTCAGTATATTTTGCACTAATAGTATCTCTGTTTGAAGAGTCTTTGAATATTCTACAGATGATAACATATTGCAAAAGTCATCACACCATGGTTGTACCAGAACTGGCTTCCAGTCATACAAATGAAGAGCTTCTGGACCAAAAAAGCACACGTCTAATGCATACTCTAAGTAACCAACAATAAGGAGACCATCAAAAGGTAGCTATGGCTACTAAATTAAACAAGCTAAGGAACAAGTAGGAAGTCTATAATAAATCAATATTTTGCAGAATTGTTGTTTTTCAAAACAAGTGTTTGCAGCTCTGAAACTTGTAGAGATGAAAGTCACTAAGGTAAGGCTGCCAGTAAGCAAAATTCAGGGCATTTTTCTTTTGAGAAGAGTAGTGCAAAAGGTATTAATATGACTTAAAGAGGGGTCAGAGAAAAATGTAAATGTCAATAACAGGCTATATCTTTTCTCAGGTTTTCTAGGAAAGTGGAAAGAGACCTTTGTTTAATGGCCCAAAGTATGTTGTTATCACCCTGTCACAATTTTTTAAATATAAAAACCTCACAAGAGGCAAAATACTCTGGTTTCCATATCAGGGTTCAATTCCAATATTCAGTCAAAAGTTAATGTTTTAGTTACAGTCCATAAAACCTTTTTATTACTGCTTCACTAATATATTAATAAATACTTGGAAAGCAAGTTACCTCAGCTTGCAGTATAATAAAATAGATTTTGATGTATAGAACACTTAACAGTTCTGTAGCAAAATCACACACAGACAGAAACACCTTTAGTTTGACCGTGTTTGAAATATCAGGAATATCCCAGTCTAGTAGAATAATACAAAATGAATAAAGAAGATGGTTCTAACTTCAGCTTCCTGACTTTTTACTTCATTGAACCTCATTTTCAACCTTTACAGGTTGCTGTAGCAACCTGTAGCAACCAGTTACTGTTTGACTCTCCATCCATGCTAGATTTCAGATTTGCAATAATAGTACTGTAAGTGAATTCCTGATCTTTATTTCAGGCAAAATAGGTTCTGTTAAATATTAATACTTATAGTACCTTGAGATACCCTTGATTTTTTCATGTGATTAGGGGGTCAATTCCAGCTCTAGTAGCACATGCTGTTTTCTGCATAAGTGTGTTCTCATGTTGGCTTAAATGCTTAAATGTTGGCTTAAATAGTTGTTTATGGTTTTGTTCACTTTGATCTGTTTGTGCTGATTCTATGATCATTTTGCACCACTGTAAAAGCTCAAGCAGTAGGCCCAGAGAGGTTTATTGTTACCACGCCTCACATACTTTCAAAGAAATCTGATGTTTGCTGTGTTTTCTTAAGTGTTTGTATCATTCTGAGTTCTACTGTAATGTGGTGGTTTTGATTGGCCCAAAACATCAGCAAGGTATTTTTAACATCTAAGAGAAATTTAAACCCCTCAGAAACTGTTGTACTAGACCTGAAGAAGTGTCTGAGCGTTGGGGAGTGGCACAAAGATGGCTCCTAAGTGGCACAAAGATGGTGTGTCCTGAGTGGAAGTTCTGGAAGTTTTTCATCAAGTCCAGCAGAGCCAATCTCTGATGGCTCTGAGAGTGATGGACATGCTGCTGGCCAAGTTTGGGCCAATTGGAGGTGCTGGTTACACCTCTGTGAAAACATATTTAAGAAAAATTCAAAACAAGGTAGGCACACACTTCTTTGTAGTTAGAGGAGGAGGAGGTGAAGGTAAAAATATGTGAAGGGAGAACAGCATGGAGACGCCAAGGTCAGTGAAGAAGGTGGGGGAGGAGGTGCTCCAGGCGCCGGAGCTGAAAACCCTCTGCTAGCCATGGTGAAGGCCATGGGGGAGAGCAGGAAGTTCCCTCTGCAGCCCATGGAGTCCACAGGAGTGCAGAAGTTTACCCACAGCCCATGCCAGAGGAGCAGGTGGATGCCTGGAAGAAGCTGTGATCCAGTTGGAGTCTCATCGAAAGAGTTAAAGCTACAAAGGCCTTGGAGGGGAGAGAAAGGCCTTTTCCTTGGTCCTGGGATGGAAGCAGCCTGGCCTCAGCTCAGGAGAGTCTTCACAGCACCTTATGGACAAAAGAACTCATGTTGCAGCAGAATTCGAGCAGGATGCTGCTCGTGAGATTGGACCCACGTCAAAGAAGTTCCCAGAAGACTGTTTCTCATGGGCGGGACCTCGTGGCTAAGTAGAGAACCCCTCTCCCTGATTGGACTGACCAGNAGAGCCTGTCTGCCCTTTCTTCCGTGCATCCTCCTACCAGCGTCCTATCTCACTTAACTCATGAGATTGTGTGTTTTTACAGTTTTTTTTCTTTGCCCTCTCCTACACATCTGCAGGAGAGAGCAGAAGTGCCTGGCATTTAGTCAGAGTCAAACCCCGACATGTATGTTCATAAAGCACCTTCATTTAAGAGCATTCTGCTTTACAAACTTTGTAGTTCTCATACAGCTAAATGGTTATTCAAGATGGGATCTTTGGAGCTGGTAGAAAGGCTCCAATGCCACATAAAGGAAAGAGAATTATTTCTGGGAGCAGTTGTGCCTTTTCTATACTGGTGAAGGATAAAGGAGCTCAGCAGTAAGGGAAGTGTATTTGGGGTTGAAAACATAAGCAACTAAACTGAGCTCTGCTGCTATTTCCTAAAGAGCATCCTGCCCTCATCTCATCCTGAAACACTGCTGTCAGTGGTGAGGTGCCTTTGCACAGGAAACACGTGGTTTCAAAGTGAGGAACAAAAGTTATATTAAGGAAGCATTTGCTTTAGAGAGATCAGACTTCAAGTTGTAACTCCTACTCCCAATGACTTAGTTCTGAAATAACTCATTGTCTTTATTGTTTCCAGTACTTTCTCTCATTGTCTTTCATCTAGACATTTCATACTCCTAGAGCCCTCATTGAGGGACAAATGTTTATTTGCTATAGTACCACTGCTTCCAGCATGAGGGAAAGCAGATGTGTGGATAATAAGAATCTATCTTTCAGAAGAAAAAATATTTATTTCTCAAATAAATTTTTGATTTGTAGCTTTAGTTATTCAAACTGCTCCTTTTGTGGATTGATGTGTGGTGATGATTCTTACTATTAAGTGTAACAAAGCAAATATATCTGGACTCCAGGGAGCTCCAGGGACCTCACTTTTATCAACTAGAGTAACTAGATGGGCTAACTAACTGTTATTTTTTTAGCTGTACATTCTAAACTGATGTCATAGATGCCAATTCATCCTCACTTTCTTGAGTTGGCCCTGCATGCTAAGAGGTCTGAATCATGTTTAGTTTATAGATTCCATAGCCACTCATTTTGAAAGTGAACATTCTGTTTCCCTTTGAAAGAACATTATATTAAAATTCTCTATTTATAAGTGTACTTTCAATATCCTTAAATGAATTGCATACATACATAAAACATACAACCTTTAAATCAGGTTTGTGTCATAGTAACTGTGGAATAGGGTGCACTTCTGTAATATTTATTGTATAAAATTATTTACAGACATGCTTCTCTGACGTTGCCAAGAATTTATGTTTCTACCCACTACATTAGTGCAAGAGGGGAGAATAGAGAAGGTAATCCATTTTCAGAAGAGACCACAACATACCGAGATTTTTTAGGTTTTCCACTAAGAATCAGATAAGAACAACTTTCATTAATATAATAAAAATAACATTTAAAATACAAGTTTTGAAGACTTACAAATGCGTAGGCTTTTTTGTAAATCTGTGAATGTGAATACCATATATGTTTGATTTTAATTTGTGGTGACTTAATATTTTTTTTCTTAGTAACAGGTTTCATTTTCTATTTTTGCATCAAATCAGTATTTCATGCTTAAAAACCTAAAGAGTATAATTGCTGACTTCCTTACCCTCTAGTAAAAAAATGTAACACTTTTTTTTTTAAAGGAGTGATTTTTTGCTATCTTCAGTTATAATAATGACTTCCTAGGGAAAATAAGGGGAAAGAAGTTAAGTTATAAGCTATAAGATTATGGCACCCTGAGCCTGGTAAAGGCATGTCTTGGAGTGATTTTATGATAACCCAGTATTCCATCGTTAGCTTATATGCCCAGAAAATGTGGTCCTGTGACTTTAACTACACCCAGCCGCAGAGAGAGGAGCGAGTTGTTTTGAAAACTTTTTCCCCAAGCCTCGCTGCGGGTGTGCAAGGAGAGGAGTAAGGAGGACTCGCTCTCTCAAGAGACTGTGCGCTGCGATGGCGGTCAAGGTGGCCAGCTCTGTTCCTGGTTTTTTAAATCATTTTTCTTTGTTTAAACCCCTTTTCTTCGATCTGCTTTGTCGCCCGGAAAATCCAAAAGGGCTTGGAGGACAGCAGAGCTTCCGGGGAGCTACTGGGGCAACTCTGCCCAGTTCCCCCCCAAGATGGCCCGGAGAGGAGAAGCTACGTCTGAAGAGAGAGGACACTAAATTTACCAGCTTTTTAATCAGGTTTAAGAACTCCTTTTCCCCTGTTCTCCCCTTCCTCTGTGCCTTGCAGGGCACTCTGCATAGTTTTGTTAAATAAATAGTTTTTTCTTCACTTCCCTCTAAGAAATTCTGTTGTGGGTGGGGGAGGGGGTGTCAGAGCCCTTGGCTCTCGGAGGAGGCATTTGTTCAGAGCGCTCCTCACGTAGAGAATTTTATCACTAATCCAAGACAAGGTGAGATACAGACAAGTGTTAAACAGATAGTGAAGAAAAGAAGGCAGTTTTGTTGTTTAGTCCAGCTCGTGATTTAAATGAGCTATATATAAATAAGCTATACATACTATTGCTCTTTGACAGATATTAATTAATATTTGACAGATATATTGATAAATACCATTACTTTGGTGCCAAGTCTTTCATGAGAGATGTTCTAAATTTGTTTGATTTTTTTCCTCAAAATAAAAATTGTTCGTTGGTTGGTTGGGTTTTCTTCTTCTTCTAATTATTATTATTATTAAAAAATCTGCGAAGTCTAAGAAAGTGAACAGCATTTCAGACTTTTGGAGTAAAGTATTAGCTATGCAACAATGTCTGTAGACTATAAGGAGAGGAGGTTTTTTTTTTTAATGTATGTTTTTCCAACAAATGGTTCTCTTTGGCATAACTTTCCAATTTCAATTTTCTTTCAAATACGTTTTATAACACATTTTAAATTTATTACCTTGATAACATTATTTTTTATATAAACTATAAACTCAATATAAAATGTGAAAAAATAGAAAACCTTTTATAGAAAACAGTGCATTTGTTATGAACAGATTTACGTGTAAATAAACGTCATTTTTTGTTAATATGTATTTCATTGACTGATTGATGCTGGAAATAAATGTGTTATTTCAGTGTTACATTTGAGTGCTCTAATCTCCACTAAATCATTTTCCCCAGGTGTCACCTCCAAGACAATGATTAATGACATACTAATAAAGTTCACTTTGGCAGGCTAAAACTGTCATTTCTATTTGGTATGAATAATTTTCAGTTAAGTAGAGCCTTGAATCAGAACCATGGTGTTCTTTGTTCAAGAACTTTATTTTTGAAATATTTTAATGTAACCGAAAGGGAAAGAAAAAAAAAGAGTGGACGTGAGTTATCTAAATGATGAAGTGATGTTTTTGTTGGCTGATTCTTTTAGTCTTGGCACTATGCTGTTTGAAATAAATTAACCATTATCAATCACTGGGTATAATCAGATTATAATCACTCTACAGTGCCATTAGCCAATAGCAAATGAGAACTCTAATCCCTGTCCTCATACTAATACATATATTCTCTTGTCTAGATGATGTGTCTCGCATGAAAATGGAAACCAAACCTCAGATTAATATTACTCCTTAACTGTAAAGCATTAGCAGCTGCACAGAATGAATGGCAATCTGTAGCCCAAAGAACCTAAGATCTTAAAGACAAGCAAAGATGTGGAGGGGACACACTGAGAAATTTAGAGAAGAAATGCAGTGGGCAGTTTTAAAACTAATATTGGTATTATTTTGTATTTTGCAACTGAAGTGACTTTTAGAAAGGATTTAACACTGAAAGTGTTTCCTAACAAACATATACTGTGTATTTAATTACAAAAAGAAAAAAATAAAGTGGAAAAAGGAGGGCTACCCATACTGAGATAATGTGGAAAAAATGAAAACAAAAGGAAATTGTAGGAGAAAAATAATTTACAAGATGAAAGATATGTGAATTTGTACAGAATAAGGGAAACGAAGAGTCTTGAAGAAATTTAAGGAGGGTTTCTTTTGTTCAGCTCTATGAGCATGGCAAACATTAAGAGAATGTGAGATTTTTGAAATCATCTATGTGTAACAAAGTAAAAATCACACAGATTTTTGTTTGAATTCAAGTTTTAAAATATTTACAAACTGTGGCATGTATCATACCAGTGAATCTAGGGTACTACTGAAAAGAATTTATTGGGCATGATGGCATACAGGCAGAACTCATTCTTCAAATAGAGATGTCATTTTGTCCTCAGCCTTTATATTGTTACTTCTACATTGTTCTATTACTGAGCTTTCTGAATTTTGTGATTTCTTTCCTTTACTTAGATGTGCTTAGTGAATTTTACAGAATCAGAGAGTAGTTGATGTTGGAAGGGGGCTCTGAGGATCATCTGGTTGAACCTCTCTGTTCAACCAGGGCCACCAGGAGCTGGTTACCCAGGACCATGTCCAGATGTCTACTGAATATCTCCAAGGATGAAGACTTCACAGCCTCCCTAGGAAACCTTTCCCAGTGTTCAATCAATCTCTCAGGGGATCTCAAGTTTCAGTGTGTGCCCATTGGCTCTTGTCCTGTGGCTGGGCACCACTGAAAAAGGCCTGGTTCTACCTGCTTTGCACCCTCCCTTCAAGTCTTTATAAGATACCTTCTGAGACTTGATACCTCCATGCTGAATAGTCCCAGGTCTCTCGGGCTTCCTCATTGGAGAGGTGCTCTAGTCACTTCATGGTCCTGGTCACCCTTTGTTGGACTGTCTCTGATATGTCCCTGTCTTTCTCGTGCTGAGAAGCTCAAAACTGGACCCAGCACTCCAGGTGTGGCTTCACCAGTGTTGAAGAGAGGGGCAGGATCATCTCCTTTATCCTGCTAGCAATTTTTTGTTTAATGTGGCTTTGAACAGGACTCATCTTCTTTACCAAAAGGGCTCATTCCTGGCTCATGTTCAGCTGGCTCATTTCCACCAGGGTTCCCAGGTCCTTGAGGTTTTCTCACTCTGGGGAGGCAGAGAAATCTCTAAAACGCCACAAAAAGAGATTCCCCCGTGTGCCTACCACACTACCATGGGCGGAGCGGATCCAGGACCGGAGACCCTGTGCTCGAGCTGGCTTCTCGAAGACAGGATAATAGGAGCCTCGGCGAATGAAGGAAATGCAGTCTCTCAGCTTTTAGAATCCAGGGTTTATTGGTGGGACAGCGGGGAGGAGAAGGCGGCTGGGTCCGGGACGGAACGAGGGGGAGGATAGAGCTGGGTTCCAAAGAGCAGAGAGCCGCAAACGGAAGCGAACATCGGGTAAAGAGGGATGGAGAAATGGGAGGGGTTTACACAGAAGGGCAAATTGGGGCAAGAGGGATACAGAACTGGCAGATAGACTGGGGAATAGGAGTGGAAGAGGGGCAGATACAGAACTTTAAAACCCAATAATAACACTGCGGATAAAGAACTTTCTAGCTATTAACTAAATATGGGATAAGGGAAGGCAGATATGCAGTGCCAATCAGACACACTGCTACAGGTCCTTTTCTGAAAAACTACTTTCCAGACATGCACTGCTACCTGGAACTGTCCCTGTCCAGGTGAAGGATTTTTCCCTTCTTGTTTTTCCTTCCTGAGCATGACATCACATTATGTCACATGTTAAGGCATGGTGCTAATAACACCAGGCTTGTGGGTTTCATCCCTGTATGGGCCATTTACTCTAGATTTGGACTCAGTGATCTTTGTGAGTCCATTCCAACTCAGAATATTCTGTGAGACTTTTGGTTAGTGTCAGCTGCTTGTGTTACCTCCCAACTTCTGACCTACCTGCCAGGAAGAGAAAAGTGAAAGAAGAAAAAGGTTTAAAAAAAAAAAGAAAAAATAAGGGAAAACTAAAAAAACCCGTTATGATGTGAAAGCGCTACTAAGCAACAGCTGAAAGACACTGTGTTCTCAATGCTGTTTCAGTCACTCATACTGAATTTGATTTTGACAATTTTTTCACACATAGAGTTCCAGCCATAGGCACTATAAAGCTGTCAAGATTAAAAAAAAAAAAAAGGTAGCAAAAAACCTTTCCGTTTCAGTACGTATTCTAGGGACTGAGATGAACTCTTTCACCCAATGGGAGAATTAGGGCGAGAAAAATATTTACGTAATCAGCCTTGCATATTCTGAAGATGGAAAACAGATCAAGCTTTTTAGCCACATGAAGACTGGTAAGTTCCCAGAACAACCCCATGAAGGGAAGACTGAGACGAAACAAAACTAGCTTTAAAATTGGGTTGATCCATTTTTAAAATGGTTTCTTTCTGTATTTTTGATTTCTTCTCTATAGTTCTGATTTTCTGTTACGGCAGAGGACTAAGAGTTCATGATCCAGTGTCCCCTCCCAGGACCCAGCTACACAAACATCTGAAGACAAGGCTTCTATTTCCCAAATGATTTTTTATGTCATCCTCCTTTGGGAACTCTATTTCTACATACTTAGAATCGGGTCATAAGACTTGTACACAATATTTTATTGTAAAATGCTAAATACTTAAACAAGATTACTCCATGCACTGCTCTCAGTAGTGATAATAAGTATACAAGTAGGTCATGTAGGATCAAGACTCAAATGTTGACAGTCATAAGAGAATAATTTTTGAATGCAAAACATGTTCAAGAAAGTTATAAAGTGAAGAGGGTCAAATCATCATCTAAATAATTCATAACTGTCTGATTCTATTAAAGCAGACTGGTTTTGAAGATAGAGTGCATGACAAAATCTATGTTTTCAAGCACTAGAAAGATTTATATAAAAATTATAAAATCTCTGTAAAACAGCTATTTTCACAGCAATGTTTTCAAATGACTTCAGGTGACCTGATGGGCTTTGGCCAGAAGAATTTTCTATTTCCCAAGAGTGCAATATACTTTATTCCTGTCCTTATTTTCAAATTATCTTCTATTATACTATTACAATTGAAAGAAGTGGTCAGTTCATCCCAGATGGAACCCAGCTCCTACACAGTTGCTGCTGATTTTCCCCAGCACTTGCCATTAACCTCTACTGTGCACTTTGTCATTATTTGAAATAAGCTGAAATGTCATTTAAACTTTTAAGACAGGTATATTTCATACCAGTTTTTCCTTCTCTCTCTCTTTTTTTTTAATTTGGTGGTGGTTTTTGTTTTAGTTTTGTTTTAGTTTTGGTTTTGTTTTTTTTTTTTTTTGCATTACATTCAATTCCAAACCTCAAGATCCTGGCAAAGCAGTGCAACAGCTGCCTGTGTCTAATGTAAAGTGCATGAGATTCCCTTTTAAGACAACTATATGTAAAATGTAACATATTATCATTAGAAGGAGATCATTAGAAGGAAATTTAGGAACCAGGCTTGTAAATCAAGACTATTTGGAATTAAAATAACATCCACTGCGTCAACTTTTCTCTACAACAGCTTATATTCTAGTAATTACTTTTGTAGCACAATATGTAAGCATGATGCTTCATAAACAAATAAGAAAAGAGTAAATAATGTTTGCCAGAAATATTACATGTAGTCTTAGTCCTTACTTGAAATTGTGAGAAAAACTAGGAGAGTCCACAAGATAGTGTACCTTCCCAACATTTAAAAGTTGCACTTTGAAATAAAAACAACAATAATAAAAAAATACATTAATGTATTAAAATAATAAATTAATAAAAGAGTGAACCAAACCCCTCTGTACTGCAGTCAGATAAAGACAAAAGATAATATATACTGTTTTATAGATAATATATACTGTTTTATTGTAAAGTTATGAAAGTGTTATTTCCCAATGGATTTTTTTTCAGATATTTTTCCCGTCATCATTCTTTTAGAGATGGATTCTGTGTATCTTTTGGAATTATTTCCCATTTAATTAAAACTTTATAGAAGGTAAAAAAGATACTTTAGAAATATTTGCACACTAATCTCTAAAAATGTAATTTTGGTTTTAAAACATATTGATCAGGACAGAGAAATAAGAATTGTGTTAAGAAAGAAATTATTAATTATCTCAGCCATCATAGAGAAATTCTAATAATGGTCCAGGATTTGTGTTGTTGAAACATCAAAGATATTCACTGAATTAATAAAATTCAATTGAAAGCAAGTAACTCTGGTTCAATATAATGTGCATCACCATTGGAGGTATAAGCAGAACAGTTTCTCCCTAACACTCAGAGGACAAGGATTCAGAATTTAAGCTCGTGGCTTCTAACTACAAGAATGTGGTCTGTGAATAAAATGCCCTGAGTTCTCCAAACAAAACTGTGGAGTGGTTATGCAGTATATGTTTTCAATGTTGGGTTTTTTTCCAGAAAGTCATCTATACAACGGCTTCTGTAAAACCTACATGTCCATCTTAAATTCATAGACCTATTGAATTTTTTAGGCTGGAAGTCAGCTCCAGAGGTCATTTAATCCATCCTCTTGCTCAAAGACATGTGGAGTTTGAGCATGTTATCCAGGACATTTGCAGTCAATTTCTGCATACCTCCACGGATGGGAATTCCTACAACCTCCTTGGTCCTCTGACTCTGTGCATAATCACTCTTCTATGGAAAACTCATCTCTTTCACTGTCATGGAAATTTTCTTTGTTGAAGCTTTGTTGTGATCACCTCTTCACCCTGCACCTCTGAGAATAGTCCATCTCCATTTTTCCTGCAACCAAAAAACACACAGTTGAAGACAGCTGCTATATTCTCCTTCAGCCAAGTCTCCAACCTCTACTACTCAATGGTCTCCAGGTCAGCCTGGTCTTTTGTCTATGGAGGAGCCCAGAACTACACACAATACTTGAGCCTCAGCACCATGAGTGTGAAATAGAGGGGAATAACCATTTTCCCAGGCCTGTGGAATATCTTCCTGTTAATAGCACCTAAATGCTTTTCCTACCAGAATTCTTTGCAAACATTTTAAACATTGTTTGACCCTACGGACACCACAGGGCTTTGGACTCTTTGAATTGCTCAGTCTATGGATATGCTTGATTTTCTAAAATGATTTAGCTCCAGGCATTTAATATATATGAGAAAAATTAAACCTACATGAGAGAAGATAGCAGAAGTTGCAGGAACCTTTCATAACCAGGCCAATTGGATACAATTACTATTAAACTTAGTGTTAATTATGCTTTCAAAAATCAAGCTTCTAAATAAAGTCAAAGCTCAAGTTTTAAAAACAGAAAGAAACCAGAAGCAACTTTGGCGTAGTAAAATGAGAAATATGTAAAATCTAACCAATATGGGAGAATATTAAATTGCTTTGTTTCACGATAGCCTGCAGACATTTGTCATTGTGAGAGTCTATTTGATAGGAAACTTGAATTGTTCTGGGATGGATTTGGATTTATTATTCCCTTGCTTCCCTGACATATTGCAAGTGCAGAAGACTTCACAGCGGTCGGTAGGAAGAGTTTTGTTTGGAAAAAAATTTTCTGTCATGCTTGGTGAAATCAGAATAAAATCCTTCCAACTTTATTTCCTTCTTTCTTGCATTCATCATTTATTTATTTGATTTCCCAGATATTAATGTAATTAATTATATTATAATATGTGAAATTTTCTAAATAAAGAACATATTTAGCTATTTTCTACCAAATGGATGGTTAGGTACAGTGTCTGATGGCATTTAGGAGATTTATGAAAATTTTCATTCTGAATATAGAGCTGGCAAAATATTTCACCGTAAATAAATATACTAATAGAGCACTAACAGAATATAGTATTTTGCTGTGTTTTAAAATTATGGTTACTTCATGTTTATTTGAAGCAATGAACTAAGATGATATGAACCTGCACAAGGAATAGTGGGAAATAATAAGAAATATCTGTATAAATGGCTAACTATATAACAGTCAGACACAACACTCAAATTTTTCCACAAACAGGTGGAAAGTGACTCCTTTTAAACAGATGCCTAATCCCACTAATATGAATTCACTTGTTGCAAAAGCATGAACCTTCCTATGTAAATATGGTAGTTTGAAAAAAAATCAAATTGAGAGGCTGTTTGAGAGACAGTTTGGTCTTGCTTTTTTTCTCAGTAAATTTTTAACTTATGAAAGGCATTTATCTTTTCAAACACAGAAAACTTCTTCATATGACTGACAATATTAAAAGTGAAGTCACAAATCCTGAAATTATCAGCAACATCCATTAATACTGTGTTCCACCCATTGCTGGTAGAAAAATCACATTTATTGGACAATTTCATCTTGCCTTATTCTTTATTTTTCAAAGTGAGTAACACTGTTGTTATGATATAATTTGAAGGTGCGGGATGGATAGTCAAATAGTGGCATGCTTAATGATACAGAAAACAAAACCTAATTTTATATGTATACATATATATATGTATATGTGGAAATGTTCTTTGTCATTGGGAAAAAATAGACAAATAGATAGTAGATATAATCCAGGGAAAAATCATGAAGTGAGAAATGGACTAGAAGAAATAACAGGCCTTTCATGCCAAGTCCTTTTAGGAATAGAAGAAACAGTGGGAATAAGACAGCTATTATTCTGGAGAATATTTCTTATTAATATCTGAATATATTTAGCTTTACTTAAAAATAAAATAAATAAATGCACAAACAAAACAAAGAAAAACCCAGAAATCATTGCTGAATGCCAAGAAACAACATTATCTCAAAAAACCGTAGGCACCTTAAATTCTAATTTATTAATTAAGAAGCTCTGGGTAATTAGGGATCAATGACTGTTGGCAAAACTTCTTTAGGGATAAATTTATTTCTGTGATTCCAAGAGCACAGTGAGAACGGCTGTTCAAAAGCATTGTGAAAAATCAATATTAATCCCTCAACACTGCCACCCTTCCCACAAAAACTTCTTCATTATTCACAGAAAAGAGAAAGATGTTCTACCATAAGGAATGAAAGGAAGCTGTATCAGGGGAGGTTTAGGTTGGATATTAGGCAAAACTTCTTAACCCAAAGGGTGTTTGGGCATTGGAACAGCTCCCCAGGGAAGTGGTCACAGCACCAAACCTGACAGAGGTCAAGAAGTGCTGGGACAATGCTACCAGGCACATGATGTGACTCTTGGAGTACCCTGTTCAGGGCCAGGAGTTGGGCTTGATGATCCTTGTGGGTTCTTTCCAACTCAGGATATATAATTCCAGGAATATTTAATCATTCTAGTTTATACAAAAGCTAATAAATTCTTTAAAAGAAGGAGGTTTAATGAGTTGCCTTGCAATTGCAACAAGTATTAAAAAAAGGTAGTGTTATTTATTGTGATCTAGAATATGTTCTGAATAGCTGTTCTAGTATGTTTCTGATTTTCTAACACCCATGGAAAACATCAGGTAATAATATGTTTTTTTTTAATGGAAGTAATTTCCAAGCTGTAGCAACTGAAGTAAAAATGGGTTTATGCCAGAAGAGGGAAACTGTAATTTCTTAACATCTTGGGGCCATTTGGACAATTTATATGTAGGTTTTTTTCTTACTTGTTTTAATCCTTATGGTATGAAACCTTGAAATAACTTTCCTAACAGAGAAACAAAATGTGGTAATTTTTAATCTGTGACAGTAGCCAATATTTTTGAGAGACAGAATCTCTCAATTTTTATTTAAATTTTCTATCAAAATTTTTGCAAAAATAGATCCTAATGTAAAACCAAAATATTGATATTAAAGCTCTTTTAAATATAGAATCAAAATTCAGTGTATCTGAGCAATATGTTGACTTGTTCCAGAACAAACTTAAATTAATAATAAAATTACACCACATAGGATAATCTTTACTAAAACTTCATTATTAAATTGCTGTTATATTTCAGAGAAAGACAATGCAGGCTGCAGTTTCACTTGATGTATATAAATAAATATTAAAGATTTCAATATTATATTTACATCATACTATTAGAAATAGTCCTGGAAAAAAAAATGTTGTTTTTTCTTTATCAACAGGTAAACAATTTCATACTGATGAAGCTGATGAACAGAAATTGCTTAGGCAAACCACAAATTCAGTTCAAATCTTATGCGTGTCTAATATGAATTTAAGCTCTCAGAAGAAAGACACTTCCTGAAAATACTCTGTATTCTTTTGCAGGTTTGAAATGCACGTGATTTTTTTTTTTTTAAGATTGGTAGCATTTTTCTCTCGACCTAAAATAAGTGTAATTTATCTGCTAAAAGTCAGTGATACAGATTTAGGAGGGAAAAGAAAAAAAACAAACCAAAGAAAGGCAGAAGAATAAACTACCATTTCTTGGGTTTTCTTTCTATTTCATCAAATCCATTATTTCTCTTTTACACATTTAATCAGTATTTCTTTCCGTCAGATCATACAACTTAAATGCTTCTATGTGGAGACATTCTGACACGCTTATTACTTTTCCTAATCACTCTAACGAAAGTTTTGAAGTGTTGTTTTTAATTATGAAGCACCTTTTTAGAAAGAAGTAAGTACTCTGAATTTCATAAAATATTCTAATAAATGACCCATGCAGATCAGTCCCCACTGTCTCAAAAAACAATGAAGAAAGCCTCTGAAATTTAAGCAAAATTTTAAATTTATTAATTAGATTACATTAAATATTTATTGGGATTGTTGTTCCCATGAAAAGTATTCTTTATTCAACTCAAGTCACTTCATTTCCAGGTGAATTGGAAGCCCTTTAATTTACTTCAGTTCTGATTTTGAATGTCTTTGAATCTTTAAAAAGGGAGCTGATATTCTTTAACTAGTCCTCCATAAAACAAACTCAATAATTTATTTGAAATAATTAATTTCCCTAAGTGTCTCTCTCTAGATACACCCTAAAGGGAAGTATCTTCACAACTGCAGGTTGAATTAAAGATTGCAAAGGAAGGTAAAAGTGTTAATAGCTTTGTGAAGCTTTAGGTTCTTTTCTCCTGTTTTGTGGAGTGCTTTCCTGCTTCTATGTTTTTATGTAGGAGTAAGGGCAGACACAATATTTTCCTCTAAAAAAATTTTATATAAGTGGATTTATTTCTCAATTTTGTCTCAATCTCTCACTTAATATGTCTTAGATATTTGCATAAGCAGGCAAAGTCATTTTTTCTGATCTGTTTTTTTAATATTTTGAGATTATGTCAGTCATAGATGAAAAGTGTCTCATCAATATTGAACATTAACAATAAATATGTTACTATTGTTATTAATTTTTTTAAATAAATACTTTTTACCCTGAATTAACAGTGTATTAGGTTTTGTGGCCAGGTTTTGGTAGAGGGTTGGGTTACAGGCATGGCTTCTGTGAGAAGCTTCCAGAAGCTTTCCCCATGTCTGGCACAGCCAGTGACAGGAGGCTCCAGAATGGACCCACTGCCAGTCAAGGCTAGGCCAATCAGAAAGGACAATTTCTACGACTACTGATCGTTCTATGAAAATGTTAAAAAAAAAACCAAAAAACCAAGTGTGTGGCAATTCACAACCAATACCTGAATAAAATGCTGTTCGCTAATTTGGATTCTATCAACCTAAAAAATAAGAGAATTTTTCAAATTTGCTTCCTAGAAACTACTTGGCTTCACAGAAAAGGGATGTTTAGACCACTGTGGGAATGCAGACCAAAGAAACTACTGCATGCAATTCAAAGTAGGAAAGACCACTTTATCTGGTGAAGATATCTAATAATCTATATATCTGCTGCAAAAGATGATGCCTTTTTTTGTCACCATTGAATGAGTGTATGACTTCATATCTCCTGAAACACTCCAATCCCATGCATAAAATTAATGATTATGTGTTAAACTCTGAGATGAGAGAAGTTTATGAACTACATTGTCCCTCCTCTCTGTTCATTACATTATTTATTTACTTATTAGTTAAATTTTTTTATGGTGGCAGACTACAGATCAAATTATCTTTGCTACAGGAAAAAAAACCAAAAATTTATGAAGGAACAATGTATCAGTTTCTGTGCTCCAATAATTAAGATTTTTTTCACACATCGAAATAACATGAAGTCCAACTTTGACATGGAATGGGTGAAAAAATTGTGCCAGCTTGTTCTAAGTATGACATACTGCTTGTATTTTCAAACGCGAGTTAATAATTTGTAGCAGTGGCCTTGGCTCAGATGAGCTTGAGGGCAGATGAAACTGAGGAGGGGCCGTGGGTCTGAGGAGACCTTTAGCTTAGGGTGACAAAGCGATGCTCGCCCAGGACACCTTGCAGCCAGCATCCTTAATATGCATCAGAGAACAAGAGTATTGGTTATGGATATCACCTCTTCTTTATCCTATATGGAGTTAATAACTAGAAAGTTCTACTCTGCTCCTTCTAGCTGAGTTTCACCACTGGTTTTCAAAATTCTGTACCCTCCCTCCTTGCATCTCCATTCCCTGTTGTCCCTGCCAATCCTGCTCCCCTCGCATTCTGCTTGGTTCTCCCATGTAAACCCCTCCCATCCTTCGGTCCCTCTTAACCCCTTGTACCTGGACATTCTGTGCTCTTTGCCCTCCAGAATCCAGCTTGCACTACCTTCCTCGTCCCTTCCTGATCCCACATGTCCTCACCTCCCTGCAGCTCCTCTCAATAAACCCTGGATTCCGAGAACTAAGAGACTGCATCTCTTTCATAATCGCCTTGTCTCCTGCCGGCCTCCGTCTCCGAGGCACTCCGCGCTGCACCCGCAGGACTCACTGCCGCGCTCGGTCCGGCGCGTGTGTGGGTTGCAGCAGTTCGCCTTCTTTCGTGCGGCTTCAAGGCTAGCCGCCTGTCCCAGAGCGAGAAACAGCAATAATTGACTCTACATTGACTAATACCACTAGAAGTTAACATAAAAACATGATGTTAAAAATGTAATTTTTTTTACATTTCATATTAGATTTCTTATTGGCAATGATAATTGATTGGTGACCTACAGTTGCCCAGCAATTTCTTATTGCTCTTTAATTCATCATGACTTCCTGTACATTGAACTAGACCTCTTTTACAGCTTATTAATTGTATCAACATTCCACTTTATTACTGGGGATAATAAATTAGTTCCATAAAGTTTGCCATTTTTCACCAATGTGTTTTCAAATTTAAAATGTATGGCCAATTTTGTAATATTGCAGGCATTGATTCACTGAAGTGCTGAAAATTTTGTTGAATTTCTATCAGAACTTTGACAAGGTAATGGCAATGAAATCACTCTGGGCAGATTTCTGTAATGAATCACTTTTTACTGATCATGAACCATCTGCTACTTCAGTTGTTAGATTTATCTTCCCTTTTTTAGCTTACTGATCACAGGTAGTAGTAAGGCAGTCGCCTTAAAATATATGGTAAACTTGACAGGGACAATTTTTCAGCTTCTAATCTTATTTTTATTTCTGTGCTTAATCAATAATACACCCCTTCATTTCTTCTCTCAAAGCCTGGTTAAAGTACTAATTTCTTCAGTATACATGGTTTCAGATTATAGGAATTCCGTTTTGTAACTATTCTTACACTTATAATGGACCAAGAAATTTATATATTCTCTGCTAAAACGATCTCACCTGATAAAGTAAAACGCAAGGTTTAGATTCTGCTTGATCTACTTTTACTTTTACATGGAATTGTCTCTTTTGGGTGTAAGATTGAATTCCCATGTTTGAGGAGGATGTATAAACATAATAAAAGACAAACTGCAGTATAGTAGATGAATAAGTAACAGATTTAATCTGTCGTTCCACTGCATATCTCTAGATACTGCACTCAGTAGATGCAAAAAAGAGCAGAAAAGTAGCATCAGACCCATATTTTGCAATTTTACATAAAACTTCCTATGAGCACCTGCTGTAAGAAGTTGTTTATTTTCACCTTATTCTGCAAGAAATTTCATACATCTTCAAGGCTGATGTCGTTCTTACTCTGTGACTTTGGACAGTTTACAAGTTTCTTAAGAACAACCTAAATGAATGCAACAGTGTTGATCTGCTGTAACTCAGCAGAAAAAAGCTGGCATAGCTAAACTAAACTGAACACTCAACTACCATATTCGTAAGCCTGTGGGTTTCATTCTTGACTTAAAAATAGGAAAGAATGTGACATTAGGCAAATAGATGCACTCCATGCACTACCATTCACAGGCAGGGGAAAATGATAGTAAATAATCCAATGGTAGAAGAATACCAATGCTTGACAAAAAGCCAGTCTGAAAATTGAATCTACATTTGTGTCAGTTTTTCAGCAAGAAGAATAATCTTTGTAAGAATCACAGTCAATTCAAGGGGCACTTCCACTCCCTCTTTTTTAAAACATAGAGGATTCCTACAAATCTGACATAATATTGAAATCAAAAACTAAATTCTACTTCAATCTCTGTCATTAAGTACTCTCTGAAAATCAGTACCTTTTAAAGACGTCTGCTATTGTGTTACACACATGCTCAGTCTTACATTTTTTCAGTCGGCAGCCATGTTTCTCTACAAAATGTATCTTAGTGTGTCAACAGAGAGCAGAGAATCCAGTACTATTTTGAGAAAGAACGAAAGAAATTGCATATATTGTAGTCTTTGGAGAAAAACAGAAAGAAGATAATATATAGAATTATTTTCAGGTTCCTTTGTTTTCTTAATGCTTTTATATGAACAGAATAAATCAAGAGCACAAAGTAAAATCCTCAACTTTGAAGAAATGTTGTGGGGAACAGCAGCATGAAACACATAAGTTCTGATCAATATTTTTTCAATATTTCTATATTTTTGTGAGCTGTGATAAGCAGGTTATTTGATCAGAAAGGTCTTTAATTGAGGAACTCAAAACTGTGAACTAAAAAACAAGATAGGAATATGATTTTTTTCAATGCTATGTACATTTCTGTAGTTTTAAAACACTTGAACTATTAGAAGTTTGACTTCCTACTTAATTTGTGTGTCACTTTCAGTTGGAAGAATACCAGTGTAGAGAGAGGAATCTAACCTGAACATTTTATAGGATGACCTCTGCAGAGCCTATTTTTCATTTAAGTGTTGTCAGCTGTACTCTGCTCTGACTTAATCTACTGAGAATCAGGAGTCAACATTTCAATCAGCTGTAAATGGTCCTTCTTGAAAATCATGTGTATTTTTAAACTGTATAAACTGGGTACTCAAGCAGAAGGGAACTATGTCCCAGTGATCAGCACAGCAAGCTACATGTTGTAAACTATCAGCAGTAAAAAATGTTAAATGGCCATTGCTGCTAAAACTGCATCAGCCAGTGTGCCGGCAAAAAAAGAAGGCTTTTAATCAATTATTTGAAAAATAATTGAAAAAAAATGCATTAAATAAACTCTGCGAGTAGTTATATATATAGTCATATATACAGCTATATATAACTGTAATGACTTTTTAATGTACTTACCTTTTGCCAATAACATTGGTAAAATGACTAACTACTTCACATTACCTTTTTTAAATTAATTTATCCATAGCAGTGCTAACAAGACAAGTAAAGCAACCTTTTTTGCTTCTGGGTTTTTGTGTAACTTCAAATCAACATAAACACTTCAGGACTTGTTATTTCTAAAAACATATGGAAATTATATATGTGTAATTTGAATACATGATTCCAATACTGACCATATGTTAGTTTTTTAAAGATTTACATTTTCCCTTCAACACTGCTAAACACTAAAGAAATTTATTTATTGCATTATATTTCAAAATCATAAAAATAAAAACGTTCTTTTCTTCTTATTAGCATTTTTGAAATAAAACATTGCAAAATTGTGTTCAAAATTATGTTCATAAATCACAGAATCACCAAAAGGCTTCCGTTGGAAGGAATCTTAAATATTACCGAATTCCAACCCATGACGTGGGCAGGGACACCTTTCACTAGATCAAGTTATTCAAAGCCCCACCCAGCCTAACCTTAAATATGGTATGGGGCATCCAAAATTTCTCTCAGCAACATGTTCCAAGCACCTCACTATTTTCACAGTGAAGAATTTTTTTCCTAATATTGAATCTAAACCTACTCTTTTTCACTTCAAAGCCCTTCTCCCCCTTGTCCTGTCACTACATACACTTGTAAAAAGTCCCCCTCCGTTTTTCTTGTAGGCTCCCTGGTGCTGGAAGGCTTCAATTAGGTCACCCTGAAGCCTTCTCTTCTCCAGCACGAGTTTGAGGAACTGAGCAGTCTGGCACAGTACTGCACTGAATTGTAAAGAGTACCAGGATTTTTGAAAGCATTTGGCGATTTGGAGTCTTTTAGCTTGCAACTGTCATTGTTACATGCTATATTCAGAAAGAAGTCTCTAGCTACTCTAGACTGTCAAGAAAAATACTCCCAAACTAAGAAAGAGTCTTGTGGGTTGTAACTATGAGCTCTTACAGTCTTACCAAACCTGGTCCTGAAGGACTAGAACTTCACAATAAAAAATATATGTTTCTAAATAACTTTTATATCTGAAATGATGTTTAATTGGGCTGTGGGTTTTTTCTACTACATAGTTTCCCTTGATACTAAGCAAAAAATTTATTTCTCCCTCATTTGTGAGAAACTGACTTTATTTTGCATTTGTGTTATTTATACCCTTATCCTTCACCTTATATGCTTCATTCATTTTGACAACTTCCCAGTCCCTCCTTCCACAGTTACTTAAAGTAGCTTCATAGCCCAGGGTTGCAGACTGTCTGAGCTCTCTGCCCTTGCAGTATGACAAGAGAAAGCATGAAAATCTCTACTGAACATTGATGAGAAATCTCACTTGCCCTTTAACAGTGTTTCATGTATTCACTGAAACCCTGTCTAATCTTAATAAGCTTTTATACGCCTGAAAGGTTGTTTTTCCCCACCCACTCGATCTAGTAAGAGACAGTTCTCAACCATTATCTGTATAATTATGGAAATCTGATTCTAAGGAAGTTTTAACACCTACACATACAAGAATGAAAATTCTGTTCCTTCCCCACACTTACGTAATCTGCCTTCATAGGCAACCATGGTAATGGAAATGATAGTTAAATCACCATTCAGGGTCTGAATGTTCTGTTTGATGAGAACCAAGGGTCACTTTATAATAAATGTGGGTTTGGATCTTTATTAGGGTTATTTTTTTAAACAACTTTTTTTCAAAGATTTTTAAAAATTTAATTAAATCTCCTATTAGCAAGAGGATTAAGGTGCTTTGAACCTCTCTATTTACTCCAAGGAAAGTGCTTTTTTTAGGACATAAGAAAGAGGCAAACCATAAGAACAATGCATGTTGTAACCAAGATTTAATTTTATTTGAAAACCTTTCTCTTTCTTTAACAGGTACAGCACCTTTCTCCTCTGGTGAACATGGTTCTGGTGTGAAATGTGAAAAGACAAGTACAGCCGTGGTTAAAAGGAGGTTAAAACCCACTTCTATGATAAAACATAATCTCTACAATGTTACAAGGTGTTAGGTATCTCTAGGTACGCTGAAATTAAGTTGGTTTGGAAAGAGTACAATGTCCCAGCAAGATACTACTGTTTTCCTAGCAATCATCAAAAAGTCATCTAGTTCACGTCAGTTGTACTCCTGTTATGTGTTTTCTCAGCATCAAATTGATTCCAAATCGTTCAAAATAGAATTCAAGCGAGATGTTCCAAAGTGTATAAAACTTTCATCAACTTTCAACTTGATTGAAATTGCATACTACTAATTCTCAGTAAGATGAGTAAAGTGAATGGTATTTTCTAGCATTTTCTAGTCTTTATTTTGAATACTCTGAGATATTAACAATATAATTTACACAATCAACTTAGGGTGTAATTTTTAATATTTGGGATTTCCTAAGCTGCTTTTTAAAGGATATCAGAGCATTTACATCCTTGTCCTAGATACCTCAATTGCATGTCTGAGATGAGGTGGGATAAATTAGGTGTGGGATACAGACAATAGATATAAATAATATATATAAACTGTTATATAAACAGTAGATAAAAAAACAATTTTTCAAGTGAGACATTGGAAATTCTGAGCTGAAACCCTACAATATATTACACAACATTTTTTACTTTTGTTAAAAAAAATTGAATATTCAACAGCTTCTCTCTAACGACCTTGTTGGTTGTGACTTGAAATACAATTTGTCTGCACTTACAGTTAAGAGTATCTGACCAGGGGGTCTCTCTTTTATCTCTGTCACTTTCTCACAGAATTTTACTGGCACATATACTCCATCTGACTAATGAAGTATGTGTGTAGTAATCAGCCTTTAGTATTATAGGCAAAAGAGAAATCCTAGGCTTGTTTATATATATGTTGTTAGGGAGGGGAGAGTTTAATATATTTTTTTATATATGGATATATATATATAT
>VZRM01000822.1:28417-45191 GCA_013397955.1 Grantiella picta | reverse complement strand
TTGTTTTCAAACCAATACACCCATGTAACCATTTTAAAAGAGATATTATTCTCTGTACAGCCAAGTACTTTGGAGTAAGCTCAAAAAATAAATTTTATCAATAAAGCAATTTGGCCAAAGAAGCACCCAGCTACTTAGATAACCACAGTAAGAGAAATTCTTTCCTCAGTACAGTCCACAGAAAGAGAACTTCTCTTTCAATACTTACAAGAGAGAAAAAACTAGTCAGTGTGAAATGATGAGGAGACATTTTTCTGTACTGCCAACCATTAATCACCTTCTATCACTTCAGAAAAGTTGTCTCTTTCTTAGGAAGTTTCAGAGATCTGGAATCTCATACCTCGATACTTCAAAGGCTTGACCTCTTAATCTGAGAAACTCAACTCACCTCATCTCATCTCAGCAAAGGATCCAAAGAGGTAAAGGAAGAAAACTGAGAATTGTATCCAGTGATGGACTAGACTTGTGAGTGTTATATGCATTAGAATTGGACAGCTATTACGCTTCTAAAATGAAGGCACTATAAGTTAGGCAATGGACAGAAATCAAAAATATTTTGTTCATAAACACCTTCCACACTATAATCCCCAAAAAAACCCTGGCAATAATGATACCATGCTTAGGACCCTGTTTATTTTCACATGTGATGGTTTTAGTGTTTAAAATTACTTACAGAAAAGGTACAGAAAAAATATGGCAAATAATATCATACAAATGCTATCTCATTAAAGAATCTTTTCCCAGTTAATCTGATGCTGCAACTCCCATTAACATTCATAACAGACTCAAGCTAATACTATTCCTAAATAATATTAACTGAAGTTTTAAAGGAAGTTCAAAAGGTGATAACCTTGGACATTCCTTCAGGACATGATTAATAAAAGAGTTGAATTACTCAAAACCTGAGGTGTTTATTGCAAGAGTTAGCTAAAGTTAGGCTTAAAATTTATTAGAAATACTGTCCTTTATTGCTGAACAGTTCATTAAGAGTACTGCTTTAAATGCTATGACATTGTGACGTCACAAAACCTGCAATAATTTGTTATTTAAAAAAAGTCTTGAAGGCATGAATGAAACAGCTTTCAATGTTGCTGTGAGACAGAGATAATAACAATCATTTTTATATTAATTTAAGCAAAGTAGTTTCCTCAGGACCCCTAACAAGATGAATAGAAGCATTAAGAATGAAAAATCAGATGTTTGTGAATTTTCCCTTCATGGTTCATCTACACTTTTTTTTTCCTCAGATGTTTATAGGGCAATGTCAAATAACATAGAGACATCACAGTGTCTATACAGCCCCCAAAAGTAATACTTGCAAAAATGAAAAAAGTAATAATATATACAATTTTTATTTCAACAATTCAACAAGTAAGTAAAGCACACTATTAATAATAAAAAATAAATACTAAAAAAGTTCCTATTTTGACAATTAATAGAAGTAAAAATACCATAAACTTAAAGATAGAGCTGTTCTTACCAACCTTACCATCAACAAATACAACTCATTATTAATCTTATTTATTGTCCTTGGTTACAATACAGATGTATTTAGTATTCTATTATCACCAGCTGTGATAAATGACTCTGTGTTTTGTTAATCAAAATCTTTAGTCAGTTAACTGTATTAAGTGTGTAAATAGCCTTGTGTTTGTAGTTAGTAAACTGTATGCCACTGCATCCCTGACGCAAGAAGCATGAGGAGGTCATCTAGCAGATCTTCAGACTCACAACAACCAAAGAGGCAGAATTACTATTGCGCCAACTCAAAAAGTACAAGTATTTGAACAACGCAGGATTTGAAAGACGCAGGACTTGGAAAAAATCGCGGGATCTGGAGAGTACATAAGGGGGGTGTTGAGAGAGTCGCGTGCGCGCTGTTTTATGGAGCAGAAAGAACTCCTCGCACGCATCCGCAGCGCTGTGTTTATGTTTTTTTTTGCTTGCTCTAGCTTAGTAAATTTGATTGACTCAATTGGCCTTGCTCGTAATTTATAACACCAGCTGTGGGCTCTTAGCTGTTATCTCCTGCTGTGACTCACCCCTGATAACAGACAATGGGCCATCAAGGACCCACTGCATGGCTCGTGGACTTATCCTATTGTGAGATGCTCTACCCAGGAGGGAGGAGCCAAGCATTCCCACCTGGATATAACCTGGCCTTGGAACTGCCCAAGGCAGCTCTGTTTACTGGGTTCCCAGAGGACAGGAGCCACCATTGGACCTTCAGCTGGTGACCAGACCGTCACAGGATCATTGCTTCTACTGAACTGCTTCATTTGGACTGCAACCACCACCCTAACAGGGCATCAGGTTGTATCTGATTTTGTCATTGCTTTTCCTTGTATT
The DNA here is from genome assembly GCA_013397955.1 of Grantiella picta. Taxonomy (NCBI): domain Eukaryota; kingdom Metazoa; phylum Chordata; class Aves; order Passeriformes; family Meliphagidae; genus Grantiella; species Grantiella picta. The sequence continues at coordinate 42,842 of VZRM01000822.1, read as the reverse complement.
ATTGCACTTATTTTTAATTTTCCTATTAATTTTTAATCCTGACTTGTGATCTCCTGCTGATTTTCAACCTAATACATTTATACTATACAGAATAAGTTAGTGCTTAAGTTGTCTTTCTGAACAGGATTGAAAACCAAAAACCTACAGTTCATAGCAGCAGCTGTACGTAATCATAGTGCCTTAGATTGCTATAAACTTTTCTGATTGACCACTTAACCTTCCCCCATGTCATTTTAGCCCTTTAGTCCCCTCAGAAAAGATTCTTTACTACAAAACAGTGGTTACTAAGCATAATTGCAACATCTCGTCCCCCAGCAAAAGATTTCTGTAGCCTCAGAAGGGTGTAGTCATGGAAATAAAGGGTCAGTCTTTTCACACCACTTAAACTCAGAAGGAGCATGAAGCCGGTGGAAAAGTCTCTTAGTCTTAGCTGAAATTTAGGACTTCTCCTCTGTCTCTTCTCTCACTGCCTTCTAACACATGTTCAGAGGGTTTCTATGTTGTCATCTGCGGGACGTAACCTCTGTTGGTTTTGTGGCTACCCAAGCAAACTGACAGGAGAGTGAACAAACAACATCATGGATTTGAGGTAGGAGTATCTTAAAATAGTAATCAAATGCAATCTAAATTTTTAAATGTAAAACTAAGTATTTTAGTTCTATTTATTTTCTTTATGTTTTTCAAATTATTGTATTATTCCCCCATTACCTTATATAATGGAGTCCAGATAGATATGATAGACTACTGCTAACACCATTTCCCATAAGTAATATGCCTAGAGTTTTCCTTAACTAAATAGCATGTTTTGACCCAGCAAAATCTGTTCAAATGTAATTCCAGATGCTCCTGTGAAGGAATAAATTGTCCTTAATAAAAAAAAAAAATATAAAGCATGAAAGGGAGATTAGTGATAAATCTTATTTTTTTTTTCTTTGTCCAGTCTTGCTTTATGAACCGTATTTTTTTAATTTGGTTTCCCCACAACATCCTGTTCCATATGCATATGACTAAGAATTTTTGCATATGCTGTTTCCAAGAATATTTTGCAAACTATGTTACTATATTCTAACCAGTAGAGACTGGGAATGACCTGGAAATGTCAAACATATTTTTAAGCCTGGAATGAGTGAGTATCAGCTTTCAAGATGATCAGAAGTCAGGAATAGTAGAACTAGGTTTTGCCTCTCTTTCTCAGTTCTCCCCTTGCCAGAGTGGTTAGGCTAAACTATAAAACAGTGTGATTTAAAATATTGCTGTATCATAAGTGGAACCATCAAACCTGCACTGAATCAATGGTCAAACACAATAGATACTACATTCAGTTTTTAAAGCGTAACAGGAGATATTATATTATAGGTCAAATAAGAACATCAGAAACCAAAGCAGACAGGGAATAGTGTTCAGAAAGAGAAACATAAAACAGTGTTCTAATAAACAAACTCACAGCCATATGATGGACTGAGATTGTGCACACAGGGTGTTATTGCCTCTAAACTGACATGCAGAACTAATGACATGTCTAAATGCTGTGAAACAGTTAGTATTTTATAATTTTAAATTAAAAAGCCTCATGCTAAAAAGCATTTTTTTTTGAAGAGAGTGGTTAACAAACAGGTTCACGTTTTAAAAGCATTTATGTCCTAAATTTGTACTCATTTGTTGACCACCATGTTGTGACTTAATGAAAATCTGTGTTTCACATTCCAGGTAAGTACATTCTGAACCAGATACAATACCATCAGTTTTCTGCTTTCACTTAGTAAGCAAACTCGGGATTTTTTGTTAAGAAAAGGGTGAGGTTTTTTTTTAACAATCCTGAAAGTAATAAATACATAAAGAGAATTATTTTCAACAAACAAAAACTCAAAACACCCTAAAAACACCTGAAGAGCTTTTATTCAAAAACTTATCTTAAAGATGTTTATTTTCAAGCAGAAATCAAGTAAAGAATATACCAGTCACAGTGATGAATATTTGGTGTACTTATAAGATAGTAAAAGAAGGTTACAATAAGTATTTTGCAGTATTAAGTACATCTCGCTGAACAGTTGCAAGAACATTAATGATATGTAAAAAGATTTAGTTTCCTTAGTTTAAAAGAAGTTTTCCTCCCTTAAGGATTATAAATGTAGAAGCTAAATTATAAAATAAACTTTTAGAGTTCAATAATTCTGGACAAGCATGCTCTATTGAGAATTTGTTATTGCATTCCCCAATCCAAATATTTTATTATTGATGCCAAAAAGGGAAAGTCTAATAATGAATTAGGGTTGATGTAAAATGAACATCATAATTTTAATTTCCTTCATTCATGTGGGAGGTGTTCAAATAGTAGGATGGAGAGATGTGCACAGCCATCTTAGTACATCAAAATATATGGTATACTGAAGAACTAGGACAAGGATAACGATTTTAAGAGGGGAAAAAAAGGTTTATCAGATCATTTTCATTTTTAGGACAACTTGTTATAGCAAGTTCTATATATTTATTAAATTATCTAATGTAAATTAATAGAATTTTACTTTCAAAGTTTTAGAATTTCTCTCTTCTTTGAGAGGGAATCTGCACAACAAATTCAACAAATATGATTCCTTACATTGTTATAAATTTTTATTCATTTACACCTGATGCTTATAAACGTACATCAATACCTCTTAGATGCAAACTACACTAATGTCTTATCTTCTTTAATTGGTAGGAGAGAGGCCATTTCATGCCTCACCAACTTATGACAACACCAGACACAAACTGGAAATTAATACAGAGGTAACAACAAATGGCTGATTATCACATCATAACTCACCATACCACACCAAAACTCCTCTTTCTTTCTTCTTACTCAGTTTCAAACTTACTGGCATCTTCAAAAAGATTAATTGGTTAGGCCTAACTATCTTAGAGCTTGACTTTCATGTCATTTAACTGTGTAACACCCATGAGTATTAGGACAAAATCAATGACATTATCTGTTTCTGAATTGGATCCCTTCCTTTAAAATACACTGAAACTAGTGTCAAGATACACTATCCTGAAAATATTAGGGAACAGAAGACCCATTCTAATCCTGCAGAAATTATTAAATTTGGCAAATAATTGCAGGAAAATAATCACAGATTTGTCTGTGTCTATTTTTTTTGGTAATTTAAACAGATAGAAGAGAAGGGTTTTACTTCTGTTCTTCAGGACATAAAAATTCTTCAGACTGCCTGTAAATTATCTATATGAGCTGTGCCATCAAAGAAGGGTTCAGCCTGCAGCGTTCTTAATGCATCATTCATATGAAGATTTTAAAATTTTAGGGATACACATCTCCTTTATCATGTTACACTGAAGCATTACATTCAGCTCCAGCAAGAAGCATTACTGAGCTCCATAGCCATGTAGTGTCTTGAGTAATCAAAATTTCTCATCATAGTTGTCTCTAGGTCTCTATCATACCTTGCAATGAAAGGTATCTTTCTTGATCAATCTTGATGTCAAAAGTGGTCATTTATTTTCTGACTTCACATGTAACGTGTTCTGCTTGCTCTTACCTTAGTTTTTTTGATTAGAAAAGAATATGGAGTGGCATCCATTCAAGTAACACCCACAGATGTTACTAAATACTTCTGTCAGTTTTTGCTAGTTATACAATTTGAGAGCATTTGCAGGGACCACTAAAATCTGAACTGAAAGCTTGACAAATTGTGCAGAATTATGTATATTTATTTTCATAGGAAAAAATACTCTGTTCTTAAGCAGCCTCTGATAATTTTAATCTGATTTGCTAGCAATTTTAAACGTACATTTCTACAAAATAAATAAAAGTAGATCTTAAACTAGTACTGAAGAGAATTGACTAAATCACAGTGATATTTACAGACCCCCACTAAGGTCAAGGCTTCATTGTGTTAGGTCCTCGTATGAATGCACTTTTTAAAAGAATAAGCCAGTGCAGAAGACAAGAGGGATGAAAAAAGTGAAAAAATGCAATGACTTGTCCAAAAACAGACTTATATAAGTTAAAATTTGTATATAGGACTAATACTATACCACATAGATTTCCTAATCTGTTGATTGCCTTAGGCATATTCTAAACTTGTTTTCTTTCACACCCTTTTCCCAAGCACTTAACATTCACTGCTAGCCACAAAGTGTTTAGTTAAATGCACCTTTGTTCTGGCCCATAATGGCCATTTGATGATTAATGATTCATAGTTACTTTTCTTCAAAAAGCAGATCATGAAATCGAGCAACTTTCTGCAGTTTACTCCGAAATCTGTCTATTTCCACATGTTCCTTAATATCCAGATGTGGCCTGTGGTAGGTAGGGAATCCCTTTCCCTATGGACTGCTAATCTCTCCATACAATACTAACATTGATTAATTTAATTGAAAGTGTAAAACACCTTTACCTTACAGAAACACCAACAACTGTGTATTAATATCATCTGTACTTGCTATTCTCACAGTCATAACTGCAAAACAGCATGAAGAAATAGGTAAAGGAAATATGTACTAGATGCTTTGTCATGTACAGAAACCTACCCAGCAGTGAATATTGACATAAAGTTTTTCTAGTAATCCTATATACCAGCTAGTACAGTTTGGGAGTCATTTGCCACAAATACTGTTTGCTCATAGTGTATTTAATCTGATTGGAAACCTATGCTGCACACAGTTTCCATTTTTAACCTGGACTACAGTACTTCCTGGATATCCATAACCAACCCCACAGAGCTTACATATCCAGCATGGATGGCTGAGAGATCCTTAGGAATGTCAGATGAAACTAGAGCCTAGCCAAGATTTTTTCCTTATCACTGCAGAGGGGTATTCACCAGTAGTCACATCTCCAAGATAAACTCAGCAACTTGCTAATACCTTCTGCCTCTTTTTGTCTGAAACCTCACAGGCTTGAGTCTGAGACAGTAGTCGCAAAGGGAGTAAAGTCAAATCTAGGTTAATTATGCAATGGCTTTCCTATCCCCCATCTCATGGAGAATTATGTTGCCTAATATAGAAATAATTTCCATGTTATCTTGCATACTTTAACTTAACGCCTCTCTAGTGTAGAGATATGAATCTGTATCACCTCTTATTTAAAGCTATGCGCAAACTCTACCATCTGTCCCAAATGAAGGAACATAGCAGACAGTCTCCAAATGTTGGTATACAAAACCAAAAATACAAAACCCCCCCCAAAAATCTCAAAATGGCCAAACAAAAAACGAAAACAAAACCACAACAAAAACAACATGCCACAAATAAACAAACTGCAATATTAATAATGTTTCCTACAGTGAGAACAGGAATGTTTATGTAAAGTTGTATCAACTTAAGAAGGTCATCTTTTTGGTGATTTTATGTTAACTGCTTCTTTAACACCAAGAAGCCAATAAATATGAGCTTTTTAAATACAAGTGCAGTTCAGTAGGTGTTAAGCTTCTATACAGTGGAAATTTCAAACACCAATAACCAAAATATTTTCACATTATATCTTTTGGTGATAGTTCATCAGTCTCTCTATAGCTTTCAGCATACTATCATGAACGTTTGACAAACTCAATGAGAAATTTTGAACTGTGGAAACACCATGTTTTAATAAAATAATGAACTCAGTTATCTGGATTTTTTTTTTTCTGGAAAGAGTTGGCTTACACAACACATGAGACCACTGGGGAAAAATGTTGCTAAAATGTACGCAGATGCCTTCTTTGTGCTCAGACCTTATTATAAAAGCTGGAAAAAAAGGTGAAATATTTGAATGTCTGAATCAATTAGGATCCAGTCTAAACAGGTAATATGGCAACTTTTATTTATTCCATTGCAACAAAAAAAAAAAAAATTTATGAGTTCAAGCAGATTCCCCAGAGGTAAAGTCTGCCTGTCTTTCTGAATGTTGCTCCTTGATTGGGTAGAGTTTTTATTATATATACATTTTACAGGTCATCTCAAATCCAAACTGTTATTATTTCTGGTATTTTTGACAGCAGTTTTCCTTCTTTCACTCAGTCTTCTCACACACTTATTAATTTCTCTGGCATTAGCTTGGTATATGGAGAAGATCCATTTCTGTCATCAAAAATTTTATCTATCAAGAAAAAGTTAGGAGTATGTCAGCTCTTTTTAATAGTGTCCCATTATTATTTGTGTTGAGCTGAAATGTAATTTAAACCATTAGAGAAGATGACATTTAAAATGGTTCTACAGATGATGTGACTACTCAATCAAGTGGTTTTAATCTAGTAAATTCTTTTAAGAGGAAGAAAAATCCTGTAGGTACAGTTTCAGAATTCATTTTAAATAATTCCATTTAAAAAGATGGCCCAGATTCTCACATATCCTCTTCTGTGTATAAACTAGTAATTATTGAGTCATATGGTAAACATGAAGTTTGATTCTGCTGAAAATTAATTGGAGGAAAAGGAGAAAGTAGGATTGTTAGACTGAACTCATCCCCTGCACATCCTCATGATCATTAATGCTGACATCAAGGGGACATAATTAATTTTATGGGTGAGAAGGGAACAAAAGGTCAGTAGCACCCTTTTTGATATCCAGGAATTGTATTCTGACAGTTTCCTTGTAGTTACTTCCATATTTGTTGAAGTTCCTTGCTTCTGTTTTTTCATTACCTCATTCATTCTGCTTAATACTTGACACTTCTGGATTTAAAAAGCAAGCAAACAAGCAACCTTCCTACCTCAATTGATCTCTTGACATTAGTTCATCCATGAACTGACGATGTCCAAGTGCAAATTTTGAAAGAATAGCTTCTGGCATTCAGGAAAATTCAGACAACTTTACTGGTATAAAGTAGCTTTTAATAAATTACTTGTGCCTGTAGAATCTCTCTAGTGTGGAAGAGCTTTCATAAGACGGCATTTTAACAGAACCTGTGATATCATCTTTTGGTTGTTATTACAGAAAAATGGATGGAGAAAATAATGTGGAACTGGCTGCATATTGGACTTCATTCATACAGTATTGATTTTTGCTGGAAGGTTAATGCTACTGTCTGCATAACAAATACTTTAAACATTAGTTAATAATTTTAAGAAGCTAGAGACAATATTAGAGACTAAAAAGTGTATTACCTTACCTTGGTGATTCTATTTGTAGTAGCTTGCACAGGAACAGAATACACAATGTGACTTTTAGATTATTCTTCTCATCTAGGTATCAGTCACATTAGTTTGCAATAAAGCTTTAAAAGCTTAAATTTGATCCTCAATTTTATAATTAAATAAGAAAATTCTATAAACAAATATTTACAATATCCCTCTCATATGGCTGCTGCTCCAAAGCACTATTTCTGGTGTAACTACCACTTCTATGAAAACTTGCACTGCAGTATTCGCACTGTAAGCTGGATCTTGTTGGCATCTGAATTTTCATTGAAATATATGTGTATCTGTGCAACCACAGCAAAATCCTTGTTCCAAAATATTCCCTCTAAGACATATCAATTACATGATTTTTATACTATTTGAGACCAGTGCAGTATTCTCTTTTTGACAAATCCATTTTTTTTGTACTTTTCTGACTATATGAGAAAACAACTTGCATTAATAAAAATGTCTACTGTTTCCCCTCCTGTGCATTATATATGTGTGTAAATATCTTTATATGAAAGTGCATTAAGGACTTTCCTGAAGTTTGTCCAAATCACATACAAATTACACTCCCATCTTGATTAATTTGGATATGTTTAAATAATTTAGGCTTTTTTAATTCACAAGTTCAGAAAAGAAAAAGAAATCATATGAGGTAAAAAAGTTTAGATATGTCTTGCCCAAAACTCCTTTTTCTTCTTTAGATTAAAACATATGGCTTGTTAAATTTTTATGAGTGCCTTACTTACCCTTTTAGAAAATACGAACTGTTCTATACAACTGCTTCTCTTTTCAAAATTTTATAACAAACTAGAATATCTTCCAACATCATAATGAGTTTGTAGAAAATCAACCTTTTTAATAAAGAAATATGTCTTCTCACACTAATCTGATAATCAGTGAAGCAGAGTACATTACTGAAATAAAGGAAGTAAAACAAAAATCTAATACAATTTGATGTTCCCTCTTACAGTAAGATCAGAGTTAATTCTGTCTCATTTTAGAAAACTTTTTATCTTGCTACAATACATCAGATCTTATTAAAGATCTCATTATCATACTTAAATGTACAAATACATGAAACAAAAATTCAACAATTAAAAGAATATGTTTTATCTAGTCCAGAATAATTCTGTTTGTAAGAACTGCATTTTGACACACTTGAGTTAGTATGACCAATCTTTCTTCATTGATAAGTCTGCGTTTTGTGAACTAGGCTGGCAAACACGTAAACCCCAAACTCTCAGCTCTGAAAAATAGAAGACCTTGCTGAGATATTTGCAACTCATTCTTTGCAAAGATGAGGGTCAAATGTTTCTTTTTGATAATCTTTTTTTCCATTTAATTGCATGATGAGAGTTTCCATTACTGTGTTCAAAAAATGGAAAAAGATTAATGCAAAAATACGCCTTTTTTTCTGACCTATTGTTAAAAATATGTAAGTAAGTACAAAGGACAGACCTGATTCAAGTCCTTGAAATCAATCGGATATTTTGGTCTTATTCTTGATATTTTGAATGGGGTAATACATACAGGAACATAAATTCACATTAAATACTAACAAAACAATGAAATAGATACAGTTGTTGAATAATAAAGAATACAAATGTGAGCAAGCTTATCTTTAAATAAACTATTCAACTGACAAAAGAATCAATGAAGCAGCATAAGAAAGCTCTACACATCTACCCTATTATTCTTGGGTTTTAACAATAATTTTCAATGCATTTTATCAATAGAATATATAGTATATCACAGTATTCTAACTTTCCAAGATGTAGAATTTTGAAATGCATTAGCAGCCACAAAAACTATTTCGTGGCTTGTCTCTTTTTTACTGATACAGCAATTGAATGATGCTATTGATGGTACCACCTCAGCCATGGCCAAAGAAGGATTTGTTTACAGCCCTATGGTTTTCCTTTGTTTTTTTTTCATTTTCTATTTATGCTATTTTGCGCTTTGCCACTGAAACAGTTCATTATCATTTCAAAAGTAGCAGAGGGTAATTTGGCTGTTGCCATGGTTTAACCCCAGATGGAAACTAAGCACCACATTGCTACCTGCTGACTTCCCCACTCTTCCACTGAGAGAAAAGTATGTCTTGTGGATCTTCCCAGGACTATGCACAACTCTGCTTCTTTTCACTTGGTTCCTACAAATACTTGTGGCTACCAAATGGGCTACATTTCAGTCAGAGCAGGATATAAATTTGTGTGACTTAAATGTTGCTGGAGATGCTTTTACATGGCAGAATATATATGTATATGTGATCATGTAAGGAGCAGTAACTTTCGAGACACTTGAATTTTTTCCAGGTTTCTGCTGCCTCTATCATTTGCATTAAGAAAGGGATTCTGATTGACTCACTGCCTATTGTTTTTTTCATCCATAAAGGGCCTTTGTGCTTTGTACCATAATCTGGATATTCTTCAATATTTTTTGCATTCATGTCCTTAATTTTTACTCTCTATTTCCTGTAGGCAATAGACCAAACTTTCCTTGCGCCATGAAAGAAAAACAGCTCAGAGAATAATCTAATACTTACCCTTATGAGCATTAAGACCTTCACATCTGCTGTCAGTCTGGAAGCTCTTTTAACATTTTCATGTTGGGCTATCAATTAATTATGGATAGCAAATCTTCATATTTTAAAATATCCATGTTGTTTATTGACATAGTTAGGATTAAAGGTTCATGAGGATAATAATTGTGATCCACACACTGAGAAACCTCTACATCTGCTTTAATAGATTTTACTCCCAAAATAATAAAAATGTATTTCCATACATGGCTGTTCATGATATCAGATACTGGTAATATTCAGTCATTTCTATAATATGAGCTGGGCTATTTGTCCCTCAGGAAGCAGAATGTAATGCTTTTCCCTTATTTCCTGACAGATATTGACAAAATCTGTAGCATCACAAAAAACCAAATGGCATTCACATTGAGGGCTTTAGTCAGTATTCTAACGATGAAGAATGGAATTTTCCTTATTTGCTACAGAGATGTTTTATTGACTCCAGATTAAATTCAGCTGTCTTGCCTTGTACTAAGCAAGAAAAGGGAGAAAGAAAAAATATTTTGTCTTTCAATGTGAGTTTCATCTGGAAATAGTTATTCTGTTCCTTATGAAGAAACATTGACTGATTTAGATACAGACAGTTTCTAGTGCATATGGACTATGAAGTGGTATGAGCCCTCAAAGACTTCTGTAAGATAAATGGGCCGAGTTTCTTTCTGTAGAACAAAACTTCATTTAGAGTTGTCACAGATTCATATCTAATGCAGCAAGTGAAGACTATCAGAAGAGGGTCCTATCATTATCACTGAAGTGTCATAGGAATGGCTCTGTTTTTCTCCTCTGATGGCAGGTAAATCAAATGCAGATAAATCAAACTTTTCTGCTCGCATGTTCCAAAACAACTTTTAAGCAGCATATTTAAATGTTCTTCTGACCTTCATATGGTTGAGCTAATCCTAAGTGAAAGGACTGATATACAGTACTTGATCTAGGTTTTAAATTCAATTAGTGTGTTTCAAATTATATTCCAAACAAAACTTGTCTTGGAGTCAGCCACAACTTTTTTTATTTGTCTGTGGTGTTAATTTCTAGTTGGAAGTATGTTAGTTCCACTGTACAAAGGTATTTCACAAATGTTACTGATCATTTGTATGTAATATCAAGTTCATTGTAACCTAGAAATCATCATGCACTAAGACAGTATATTTTATTATTTTAGGTGCAGGGGGGCTCTGTCAGTTTTGGCTAACATTGGGAAAAAATCCAGTCAAGAAAATGCAGAAATTCAAACTCTCCCATACACAAAAGGAATTGTATTCACTTTGGAACAGATTAGGAAGACTTTAGTGTTTTCTCTTTCAAGTTCAGATCCAGTTGTCTTAAAACTTGTGTCTCAAGCACTACCTTAAAAATTATGACATCAGCTTTCTTATAGTATTTGAATCTGAACTTGAGTTTTTGATGAAAATTGTACAATTTTCCTTGACATATTTTGTAGGGTAGCGTGCCCAGTTTACTCTCCATCACAACTTTCTAACATCAGTGTAGTTCCACACACTCATCCAGCCTCACTACAGACACTACTGCGAAGTTCTTATTTTACCTTCTCTTTAGTAACCTCCATGAAATTGGATCTTCTCCATATTCCTGTAGTACTGCCTGCGAGGATAAATGTAATGCTATTTCTTCATGTAACAGACCAGTCTCAATTGATTCTGGTGGGGATAACTAAATGAGTACCCCAGAAGAGTAACTAGAGTAACTAATTATTAGAGAGGTATAGTGAGAAATTTTGAAATATATTGACCATCAGCTGGTGATCCCTTGTTTTATAGAGATCAATCATCATAGAATGTCCCAGGAAGTGACCATGAAAGATCACGTGGCCAATCTTTTATAGGAAAGAGCACCTAGATGAGATTATCTAGCACCCTGTCCAATTCTCTCTCTAAAACCTCCAGAAATGGGGACTCTACCACATCTGTGGGAATGTTGGTCCATTGAATGATTGTTTTCACTGTAAAAAATTTCTTCCTTGAGTTGAAATGTCTCCTGGACCAACTTGTACCTGTTCCCTCTCCATGTGGGTTCTTGTGAAGAGAGAGCCTCTGTCTTCTTTGCAGACACCATTTATTTAATGGAATACAGTGGTCAGGTTACCCTGACCCTTCTCTCCATGGAGAATTTTATCATCACATTGGCCCTCCTCCAGAACATCTACAGTCTGTCTGCATCTTTCTTGGACTGGATGTTGGGGAGGGAATAGAGAGAAACAGAGGGGGAAGGAGGCTCTCCAGGCAGCAGAGCAGAGATTCCCCTGCGGCCCTTGGAAGCTGACATGATGGAATAGGTAGGGAATCCTGCAAACTGTGGGGAGAACCATGGGAGTAGAAGCGTATTGGCTGAGGGTACCATGGCCCATGGAGAGCCCATGCTGTTCCTGAAGGACTACAGCCATGAAAAGCACCCATAGAGGAGCAGGAGGAAAGCATGAGGAGGGTGGAAAGGTAAAGAGGAAGTTATCTACTGACTGCAACCTCGTATTCCCCATCCTTCTACACCATTTGGGGGGAAGAGGGAGTGGTATTGGGAATGAAAAGGTGAAGTTGGATTGCAGAATAAAGGAGGGGCGTGGAGGAAAGGCATTGCTTAATGTTTGTTTCTCACTATCCAAGTGTATTTTTACTGTAATAAATTAAACTACTTTTCCCCAAGCTGAGTTTCTTTTGTCCATGATGGTAATTGGCAAATGATCATTCTCAAACACACAAGATTTTTACCTTATTTTCTCCCCCAGCCTGCTAAGGAAGGAGAATGATAGAACATCTGGGGGTGCATCCAGCAGTTGGGTAAGATTAACCCAATACTAATACTATAAAAGGGTTTTATAGAATCTTTTCAATACTGTAGGCCCACTGTACCTTTTTTTTTTTGCTACTTCTATTGTCACCATTTTACAATCCAGAAGTTTGTGATGATTTTTTTTTTTTTTTCTGAGTGAGAGGGACCAATTTGATTTTTACTTATGCCTTAACACGTGTTACACACGAGGTGACAAATTACTCTCGGGCTGTGCCGTGCTGGCAGCTCTGTCCCCGGNTCCTCCCGGCGGTGCTGCTTCTCTTCTCCCCTGGCTGTCTGTCCTGCCCGCCCCTGTCCTGCCCTGCTTCGCCGCTTCCCCGAGGCAGCTCCGTGGCCGCGACAGCCTCGGGCTCGCTGTTTGCCCGACGGAGCCGCCGAGCCCAGCCGTGACAGCCGCAGCTGCTGCCGAGTGCGCCCGGAGCGACGGCAGCCTGAGCTGAGCCTGAGCCTGAGCTTGAGCTTGAGCTTGAGCGGAGCCTGGTCCCGGTCCCGTTCCTGCTCCTGTTCCTCGCCCAGGGCAGGCACACGCCGCTGCTGCAGCTCGGAAATCCGCCCAGCCGCCCCGCAGCCGCGCAGACTCCGCGCAGCTCGCAGCGCACAGCTCCATCTGCCGAGCTGCCGCCGCCGGGGAACAGCGGGAGCGATCTGTGCCGGGGCTCTGGTTCTCTCTCCATCTCTCTTTTCCCCTCTCTGCTCGCTTTTCCATCCCCCGTCAGTAGGAACGCTTATCATTCTTTATCAATAAACAGTTCTCAGATATAATATTGCCGCGTTTGCGCTTTATTTTCATCCGAGAAATCTATCAAAAAGAATCCTTCCCTACTTTACAGCAGGATGGGCACTGAGGCTGAAGGATCGTGGCAATAGCTAAGAAACAAAGAGAAAGTTGCAGAATCACCTCTAACTAGTCAAAAAATGACAATTTTGTGAAATCAATGGGACAATTCATTCCTGCTGATCCAAAATAAAGTAGTCTGCAGCCTGACCCTAAGGACTGTAGAGAACTTCAGACCTGGAATTACAGGACTCCTTGCTTTGGTTCAAGGATTTTACCAAAGTGATTTTCTATATCAGGCTTTAACCAGAGTGTAAATGCATCTATATGCATTCCTGGACTCAATCCCGTACCATAATAATGGAAGGTAAACCGTCTCAAAAAGTGGATATTTTGCATACATTCTTAAAATTACTATGTGCAAGAAGATAAATTTTAATTTCTTTGCTATTATTTCCTCAGTCAGATAGCTGACCTGTATATTTTTATGCACACATAACTTCATTTGCTGCTTTGTTTCTGAAGTAGTTTAAATTCCTTAGTAAAGAAAAAAAAAAGTGCAACGTCGATAAATACAATGATATTTAAGCCAGTGCAGACTGTGCTAATTCCAGCACCAGGTGCAGCACGGTTCATCAGAGTTGGCATGGCATTACTTTACTATATTGGTTTTAGGAACAAGCATGTGAAAAATGCTATACTCCATGTGTGTAGTGGGCTAACCTTGGCAGGCTATCAGTAACCCACCCAGTTGTCTCTCCTTTTCTCAACTGGGCAGGGGAAAAAGAAGATAGAAAAGATTGTAACTCAAGGTAAAGACTGTGGCTTTGCTCGTTCTCGGTTCTGGGCAGCACGCCCCGAAGCCACAAGGAAAGGGTGAGCTGCCACACCACACACACACCGGGCACGCCCCGGCAGCGAAGCTCACTGGCCGGTCTGTGGAGTCCCCGGGGGACAGAGGCGGGCAGGAAACGAGGTGGGATGAAGGAATGTATGGCACACAGTCTGCGGTCTTCCAGAGATTTTATTGAGGGTCTTCGAGTGAGGGTCCGGGGATGGTGAAGAGGGACGGGAAACCAGGGATGGACGAAGGGCTGGAAGTCCGGAGGCTGCAAGCCCCCAACAGCCAGTTACAGGGGATTGGAAGGGAAGGGGAAGGGGAAG
>VZRM01000822.1:0-28362 GCA_013397955.1 Grantiella picta | reverse complement strand
GGGAAGGGAAGGGAAGGGAAGGGAAGGGAAGGGAAGGGGGGCGTGGTTAGCCCCAAAGGGCCAACTAGGGAAGTCCGAGGGAAGAAGAAATTAGGTACAAACCAAAAGGCTTCTGACAGAGGAGGGTACATAATTCAAAAGAACCAATCACATACAGTACTGAGGAGAACGGAGGAGAAACCACCAGAACATAATCCATATAGGGAAAGGGGGCAGGGGAGTGTGCAGGACCGATGATCTTCAACCACAGTGCACGTGCACAACCTTTTCCCCAACCGCAGGGACTCATGGTTGGTTTCCACCAGCGTCCATGACCTATAGACCAGGCTGCCACAGCCCCCTACTGTTAGTCCCTCATCCACTAAAACTTGCAGCCACACACTGCAACAAAAGACTAAACTATGGGAAGATTGATCTAATTTATTGCCAATTAAAACCAGACCTGGTTGGTGAGAAGCATAGACCAAAACTAAACCCTATTTCCCCCTCCCTGCCTTCTTCCCAGACTGAGGTTTCACTGTTGTGTCTTCTACCTCCTTCCTCCTAAATGGTGCAGGGGGATGTGGAATTTGGTTTGCAGCCAGTTCAAAAAAATCAATCTCTCCTGCTGCTGCTCCTCCTCCCACTCTTTGCCTGCTGCATTGCAGGGTCCCTCCCATGCAGGTGGATACAGTCCTTCACAAATTGCTCCAACGCATACCCTTCCAATTCTTCAAGAACTGCTCCAGTGAGGGCTTTTTCCCTAGTCCATCAGAAAAAAACTGCTTTAGCACAGGTCCTCGACAGTGCCTGCAAGAGCATATGAGCTCTCCACGGGCTGCAGCTTCCTTCAGTGATGTTTCTCTCTGCGGGAGGACGGCAGGAAGCGGCGGCCTCTCAAAACGAGGTCCCCCCGGCACGTATCTCCACCAAGTCTGGGCCCTNATCTGAAAATCACATTGCTACACTTCAGGGCACATCTACCAGGAGCCTCCAGAGTATGAATATCTGCTCCAGCATAGTCCTCCTTGGACTGGAGGGGCAAAAACTTTCTTTTCCACTGCCTTCTTCAAGGACTTTGGAGACAATACCTGCACAAGCACCTGGAGGACTTCTTCCCCTTCCTTTTTCTCTGATTCAGGCATTGTCCCTGCTCTATTTCTCTGATTCAGGCATTGTCCCTGCTCTATCCCTTTCTTTCTCTTCCACCTGGATCTGGCTTTGTTTTGGCCTTTCTTAAACACTTATTCACAGAGGTGACACCATCTCAGCTGAGGGGCTCAGCTGCAACCTGCCCTGGGTTTGCTGGAGCTGGCTGGAAGTGACTGGAACCAGCTGTGTCCAGCACAGGACAATCCCTGCCCTCTCCTCGAAGAGGCTGCCCTGCAGCACAGAGCACACCAAAGCCTCCTCCCTGCGACCCACCACTTAAGCTCAATACAGAAATAGTAAGCAGTGAAAAGAACTCTTTGATCACTAACACTTTTGAAATAAACAGAATCTAGCAAAGAGAGGAAAGTGGCAAAGAGAAATAGTAATGTAGAAAAAGAAAGGGTAGCACTGGGAAAGTTTTGCTTTTCAGTTATTTTTGATAACTTCACCGAACTGGTAAGGGTAGCAGTTAGAAATGAAATTAAAAATTAAATTGAAATATAGCAACAGATTGTGTTGAGATATATTGCAGAAGAAAAGGCAAAGGAAGGTTTTTTGCTACCCTAGGGCTAAGACTACAGTATGTGCTGGGCATGCTGGTTCTAGCCATGTTAGTGCTGCTTGTAGGAGCTGGGACCTGGTGCTGCCGCAAGCAGGCTCACAGAAAGGACAAAGGGAAAGTGAAAAATCTCACATCTCAGGAAGCCATTTAGCATAATGACAATTGTCACAGTTTAATTTAGCTCTTTATCATTTATTTCCTAAGTGTCTTATATGGAAGCCGTAACACATCAGTTTAGGCAGAGATGGGAAAGGCAGCTATGATAACAGAGCTGCTGTTGCTTTGTGTATTTGTTCAGTTCTTCTAAAGGTGAAAAAGACTTAGACTCTATTGCTGAATTAGGCTGGCTTTCAAAATTATTCCTTTTCAATTCCTCATTCCTGATTTGTACAAGCTATTTTAGATACAAAGTGATGCAAAGCAGTGGGGGAAGTTCCTTCCTTCCCCTAGAAGTGACACAAATGTGGGACTGAGAGACCAGATATGACTACACTTTCACATTGTTTCAACTTTAGGAACATCTACTGAATACTTTACAAGAATTTGTACGTCCTAAGTAAAATGAAATAGGAATAAAGGATAAGAGAATCCAAGAATTTTGGCACGTGCAGTTAGAAGGGCAGCCTCCCATTCCCTGTCTTCAGCTTCAGCAAGGACAGGTGGCAGGATTGCTGCAGGGTGGTATAAAGGCAAATTATTTGTGAACTCAGCTTTCCTGAGAGAATGTTTATTAAGACAAGTTTGGTTCACACTGGCTGAATTATGGTTGGATATATATATAATTATAAAAAGTTAATGAGGCTGCAATATAATTAAACCACATTAAGATAAAATCATCCTTCTCTCTGCTGTGTTCAAATCAATAGGGTTTTGATTAGAAAAATCTTCAGTTTTTAGACTGTCATGCTTCAGTTCTCTTTTCAGTGTGTGTCTTGAGTTACTTAACAGACTCTCAAAATAGATTTCAGATTTTGGCTCCAAGTGATTTCTCATGACTTGATTGCTGAGATCCAAGAACTCTAAGGATATGTCAGGTGAAAGTGGAGTAACAAGGGTTTCAATATCCTTTTTTAGTACTTGTCTGTGTTTAGCTACAACACAGTGACATGGGTCACTCAAGTCACAAGGAAGAGTGGATGTTCCACTGGACTGCAGTAGGCTTAAGGTTAGCAAATGTGACAAAAATCCTCAGCAGTATATAAGTGTAACTGGATTTAACTGGATTTTTGGTGTTGTGGTACAAACAATATAAACAAAACAATTCAGTCTGGAAACAATGCAGGGAAATAGAACCTCCATTTAATGAATATAATAATTTTTCAAGCCAGACATCTAATTAAAATATGATTGATATTTCATAGGAAGGAAAAAAAAAAGAAGGGAATTACCACTTAAGTGATCTAGCACATTTTTTTCCCTTACACACGTACCTAAACCTTTCTCTTCAAAAGATAGAAAAGATTGAACCTGAATGCTTATTTAAATTTGGGTTATAATTTTCTTTATTAATAAATAAAACATTGTCCACAGAATACAAAGATGCTGTCTCTTGTGCACCTGGTACATTTAAAGAGGAATACTATAGCAGATTTTTTATTTAAGAAAGAGAAAAAAGCCTTTACTTAAGCTTTCACTTAAGATATGAGAAAGGAACAGAGAATCTCAGGATCCTCACTGTTGATGGAGGCATATGTATGATGTGACAGTTGGTCTTTTTTTAATACAAGCCAACACACAACAATGGCAGATAATACCATGTTTAGCAGCTTTGCCTCTGGTTTGTTTTTGGAACAATGCTTGACAATTTCATTGGAGACAATAAAATAGTTGTTGGCACATTTTAATTACTATATAAGGGCACACTCATTTCATGGCACTTCAGGGGGTAAAGAAGCCATCAATTACTCTGCTCAGCTTGAGTTTATTTAAACAAATGATTTTCTATTTCTGGATATATAAACTATACACTTTCAGTACTTTGTGCTATTTGCTTCCAGGAGCTTTTCATTTGGGTTATAAAACATCCTGGCCTAGTCATATATATTAAAAATCAATGTTACAAAGGACAAGGTGATTATAGGCACCCTACAAGTGTTTTGGAAACAAACTCACATTTGTAGAAATCTCTATGCCACTATTCATTGAGCAGAGCAATATGTTTAACATGGAAGCCCTCAGGCATATTAAGTCTTTAGTGGCTGAACAAAAACATAATTTTGGCTCATGGGTCTTAAAGCTCCCCCTACTGAATCAGTTCAGTTTCAATATGGTACAATAATAAATAAACATATAAATTAACTATGGAAATAGTGAAAATAGAAGATGCATATACCAGGACGTAAATATGACACCGAGTTCTTCAAACTGACTTTTTGCAACACTTTTTGTTTTTTCCAAATTCATAACACTAAGGAATTATGCTTAACTTAGACTCAAATGTTACATAGATTTCTTACTTATGTTAAAGATACAATTTGTCGGTTATGACAGAATAAGGGGGAAGCAGTTGCCTGGTAGTAAATAGTTCAATGTTGATATTTTTTCAGCTGCTTTAGGATCTCCCCATCTAGTTTGGATTAATGAGTTAAAATGAATAGGAACTGTACTATTAACAGGTATATATGTAATTATTCATAACCAGTGCTTGGAAAGGATAAATTATGTCATCTTTTGTGGCCAGAAGTGTTTTTTCTAGATATTGCAATACTTGCCTTACATTGATGAATATGTGCTGCATCAAAAGAACTTAATCATGTGTTTTACAGAATTCTGCTTTGATCTTAAGAAGAGGTAATATTCCACACTTGACAACTGCTCTACTTGGGAATATCAGACATATAAGCCCCGGAAAATTCAAGGTTTGTAGAGAAAGTACTTTAATTACTTTGGATAGGTACATTATTCTGCCCCAACACCCCACTCACACACACCACCCCACCCCCTGAAAAAAAAGGAAAAAGAAAAAAAAACCTGCCATAATCAAAATAGAAAATCACATTAAAACTCTGGGCTAATAGACTGACTTATGAAAAGTCTTAATATGGATCAGAGGAGTTAAGAGTAAACTCCTACTAAAGGTGTGTAATGATCACTAGGAGTAAGCTTAAAAACAATTGAACACTCAGCACAATGACAGTGCTTAACTGAATTGTGTTTCTAGCTTTCCAATCAACTCCTAGTCTACCTGCTAAACAGACATCATATTTTGATGAAATATAAATATATTAGAAGATTCATCATAGTAGGCCCAATTTTCTGTTGAGTCAAGAATGTTTGAACTTGACTTTTCTCTTTAGCTGTTCAAATATCAGAACGATGAACACAGAAATATTGTTATCAGAATACATTGAGTTCCTGTCTGGAAACAAGTGGATTACAACATGGGACTATGTTTGGTCTGTACACACAAACCTCCTTTCATTATGATTGCTTCATCTCTACTTGTACCCACCAGTGCTCATCAATACTTTTTCACTTATTCTAATTCCCCAATCTGTGCAGATTTTTTCTTGACTAATCCTTGCTTCTTTTTCTGGCATGACCTTTATATCTGTTTATACTACTTTTTTCAGTCATTCACTTTCCTTGGTCTTTTACACGTATTTCTCATATACAGCTGATTATTTCAATTACACATTGAATAGTATTCAAGAGTGAGTGATTGTTGTCCCTCTCAGGCACTGTTGACTCTAAGGTGACATTCTGGGAAGAAAAGTGCAAAACAAAACCCCACAAAAAACTGATGACTTTAATGGGCATAATTCCCCCAAAAAATTGTATTAAAAATATTGCAAATTGATTGTAGTAAGGAATCAGACACAGTCTGCAGATGAGGATTAGCTATCTTTTCTGTAATGAGTAGTAGAATTACAGAACTTGTTTTGAACTATTTTTTACCAAAAGAAAACAGTCACAGTTCATGTGTGAGGAGGACAGTATCATATACTGGCTAAAAAACTTTGCAAATTTGTTATTTGATAAACTCCAGAATTATTTTAGATGTCTTTGCTGGCATTTCTGAATTTAGTTGCACTTTCTGGAGTATTTTTATGCTTCTTACAGTATCTTATGATGCTGCTGGTGACAAGTGCTATGTAAGAGTGCCTGATTTACAGAATATGATCTGAGGACTGCAGATGATGGTCTTGTTCAGAATACCTAAGGAAACTGGTAGCAGTGACAGGAAATTGTAAATTGTAAATCCGAAGTTTTATTCCCAGAACTTAAACATTGAAAAAATAGGTGGTGAAAAACGTCCATAGTTAATAAGAAAAATCTGAGTTCTCTCATTGGTCCCTGACCTTTGTTTCCTCTCTATCCAGCTAATATACTGGTATCTCTTTCTAGTGTCAGTCCCACTATATTTGCTGTCTTGTTCAATCTCTTTATGATCCTGTCCTCTCTTTATGTATTTCTTCTTTACCAAAAAGCACCTCCCAAACCAAAGGAACCCCACATCTAATTTTGTTTAAATTCTTCAATTTTTTGCCCTTATTTACAAATACAAGTTGAAACCGTCTGAGAATACATTTTTTTCATCCTGGAAAAATTTTGAAGAGACAATTAGTCATTTTCAATCATGCAGATATTTAAAATATTTGTTCCTGTACACTTTAAAGTTTTCAGGTTCTTCAGATTTCTTTTGTTCCTCTTATCTCAAAAATTACTGCATCTGTTGAGACAAGATTTACCTACATATTAGAACAAGCAAGATAAAAGACTCAGAAAAAGGTCTCAACACCCGTAATAGTTCAGACATTACAGTCATGAGAGATGAGCTTGTCGTGTCAGAATGATCCAGTCAACAAGAGTGATGACTAAATTTCTAACTCTAGTAGAGGATCAAGCTGTCACTACACCTAGTAGAGGATCAAGCTGTCAGTAAATGTTGTGTTGGGTCCTTGGATGCAAGTTCTAGACTCTATTTTTGTCTATTCATTCTGCATAAAGGAAAGATTGAAATTAAAGTAAAACAATTTCTTTTTGGGCAAGTGCTTTGCTTTGATTTGTCTCTAAAAGTGAACTGCTTTGTGCTTGTCCTGGATTAGAGCGAAATATCTCTAGGTGGAGAGCGCTCCAAGCAAATGCCTCCACCAGAAAGCAGTTAAAGCTGCAGGACCACATTTTCTGAGCATACGAACAACGATATGGGAATACACAGGATTACCCTCACCCCAGGACAGTACTGTATGCAGCACCCTTAAAAGAAAGGTAGTAAATGATCACTCACAGCAAGCACACTGACAACTTTAAGTGGTGTAAATGTCAATCAAGTAAGGCTTATTAGTGATAAAAATGTATTTTACTCAGCTTTTTATTAAATGTTTAGGAAAAATCAAACTAATATAGAAGGGAAGTTTCAGTGAAGGAGGTGTTTCACACTGACAGATGCATTATGAGGGTGTGTTTTGACATCTTCAACCAAACCTCTGATTAATCAGTGTTCCCTTTTTCTTGTTTCAACACTTACATTTGTTCCAGTCACAGTGGATACATTTGTCCCTAACTTATGCCAGCACTTCTGCACATGTGTAACAGTTTAGTTCAAAGATAGCTGGGTTGCCTGAAAACAGTCCTAAAAGGAAGGGGGTTCCTTTTCAGCCAGAAGTGCTGAACAAAACATTCCTCCAAATGTTTATGCAAGTGTCACAGCTAGTGCCAATAGCTGAACTGTGCAGCTCTCAGCTGCAAAGGGTCAAACAGCTAGACTGTGTAATTGTGTCTGAGCCCTAAAGACAGACTTTGGTTTTTTACCTGTCCTGAGTTAAATAGTTATAAATTGGCCACTAAAGTGCAATGATTGATATCTAGTATGAAAAAAGAGATAATTCCATCTTCACAGATATTAAGACGTGCATATTTTGGTGAAAAATAGTGGCCATTCTATATCTTATAGTAAAAAAGAAAGAATCAAGTTAAGTTTAGGATTTAAACTATCCAGACTCTCTGCAGTACTTCAGAAGAAATATATATATAAAACCTAGATGCTAAGGTACAAGAATTCTCACTGGAGATGTAACCTCAGAAACAAGGAATGCAGAAAGGCAAAAATCCTGTCATGATAGTGTCAAATATACAGAAGTGGTCTGACGGACAGAGGAATTGGGGACTTTTGACAATTCTGTCTTAAAACTGCTTTACTTTATTTCTTCAGCTATATCTTTTACTAAAACAAACAAACATAGTGATTTGTATTGGCTGCTATAAATGGACATTTATTTTTACTAAATTCTAAACTGTCTTGAGCTCAGGATGACTTTGTAAATGCCAACGAGGTTTTCCTAACTGAAGACACTAAAAAATGCACACAGTGAGAAACTGGGTACATCAGACAATGAGAGCTGTCAAAAGAGGGAATAAAGTATTTCCCAGACAGAGACTGTCTGGACCAAGTGAAATGCTGCAGTGACAGAAGTCAGAAAATTAAAAACTCTGTTACAGTAATCAGAAGTGATCAGGATGAATTTCTGCATGCAACAAGAAAAATAGAAATAGACTTAGAGGTTTCTTTGATATTTTTGCCAAACTTGGCTAATTTATTGTGTAGCTTTTCTTTAAGCAGTGTTTGCATTGCATAACCATCCACAAAAATTTTCTAGAATATGTGTGTTTACTTTATGCGGTACACATCTGGATCATGATGGATTGCACAATATATATATTAGCTTATGGTTTTGGGCTATGTATTAACTTAGAGGTTTTTGAGAATTGTTTGACTATTAATGAAATAAATCCAACATGAATCATCAGCTTTCCAGAACTGCATAGTGGTCATTTGAAAAAAAAATGTATCTTCTTTTTGTGTAGTATACAATTGGTTAATCCCTACCTGTTTTTAAAGTTATTAACGGCATAAATACTTACAGCCAGTCTTGAATTATAATTTTATTGTGTTTTGTGCTGAAAATAGTGTGCCATAGCTGATAGGAGTTTACTCATTTTAACCCATCAACTGTAAAACTTATTTGATTATAAAACATCAATTAGATTTAAAAAAAATGGGTTGTTAATTTAAGTGAGAGATGATTTATGAGATTGTGCCAGCTCAGTCTTGTATACCTTGATCTAACTTAAATTATCAGAGAGAAGCTCAGGGTTGGTAGCACAAAACTGTAAACTGAAAATCCTAAATCTTCCTTTTGGGCAATATTTTTATTCTCTTCTTACTGTGTTTATTCTGAGAAGAAAAACAAACCAACCCATAACATGGATTAACTACAGAATTATGTGGGGAAATGAACTTATTTTGGTATACATTGCAAAATTTTCCCATTTTCTTCAGCTGAAAATATTCTAGCAGCAAACATAAATAAAGGGATCGTGCTGTTTACCACCATTTTCATAAAGTTAAACATGGGCTGGTTTAAGTCGGCTCAATTGTCCTTAGTATCCCTACATAATCCTAAACTTTGCGAGATCTAAAATGTAAGCAGGTTGCAGCAGAGGAAGGGAAAGTATCTATTTCTATCTCCACAAGGAATTAGTAATCAAGAATATTTAGTAATTCATTCAGTAGTTTCTATTTACCACTCCAAGTAAGAAGTAAAAAGAGGAAAATCGCTTACAGCTAACAGTGAAGTCTAAAGATGTCCTTTTTTAATATGGAAGCAAGAAGCCCGCTAAGCTTTACAGGTGTCTTCTATTAAGTATGATGGGCTAAATCAGTTGAATTTCATGGTATTGAAATCCCCAACCTAACTCCTTGAGTCTGGAATTCTGGCCCCACAGAAGTTTCATGGTATCAGTATCCTTTAGAACTAATGGTTTGCTGGTTTTGGGAAAAAGAAAAAAAAGAAATTAAAACCCTTAAAGAAACAAACAGACATACAAGAAACATCAAAAATTCAAATCAAAACAGAATATCCCTCCCCCCACAAAAAAATCCCAACAAACAGACTCAAAGCACCAAAAAAGTGAAGTGCAGCTGTTTAGGCTGCAAAGCTAATAAACATTCCCATTTAACCATTATTCATATTAAAGATATGAAAAACACTGAGCTGGAATTTTTTCTTTGTTTCTGTCAGTGATATTAAGGAGTAAGTTAAGGGTCTTCAAAGGAGCAGAGACACATCTTGTTTGTGACAAAACTGTCTCTTCTTTGAAGAGTTGCAAAAGAAATGCACTGTGGAAGGCAACTTGTGGCTGAATGGGAAAAATATGAGGAAAAGTTTAGAGGTAAGGGAAGCAGGTATGAAAATTATATAGCACTTACAGAAGGGGGTCAGAACTCTCTGTGCATCTGAGTATCACATAACCAAGTGAGATGTCAGCTCTTGTCACACACATCTCTGTATTATCCCAAGGGTAAACTCTGTGATCCACACAAACATCTCCATCACCACACGTTACTAACGGGGCAAACTGTACTCCCAGGTGATCTTAGCCATCACGTTTTGAATTCAAGTAGAATACTGTCAGCTTATCAAAGTGCAAAATTTTGTTCTTGCACATTTTAAACACCTTTTAAAATCTTTAAATTGGAGGGAATGTGCTTGGGGGTAGTAGCAAAGTGAATGTATGCATTTATACTCTTGTTCTGTATTTCAGAGGTAATTGTAATGAACTGCTGCAAGCAAACATTACAGGTTGTTTTTCTGCTGAGAGAAGTCAAATGAAATGACCCTTTTTTCATCTGCTATTCTTTTCAGCTTTTGAAGTTACTTTTTTTGAAGAGACGATCCATTTATCAGTCATATTTCTGAGAAAGTCATCAATTTATCTAATAAAACTTCCAGTAATTTGCTTTCAGATGGATTATGCAGACTGTAGTCACATTTTGTTGTTGTTAAATAAATTAATGAAAACTTTAAAAAGTGAAAGGGTTAGAAGTTATCATAAGAGCTAGTGGCTCCCTATAGCCAAAAGTAGCTGTTAGGGGAGAGCATATTTTAAAAGGTTTTTTTTTTTTACCCATCTTTGGTTATCGATGTTTACTAGATCGACTCTAATTTATATAAAATGTTTAGGGCTGGTAATAAAATCAAAAATAAAATCAAAATCTGGTAATAAAAGATCATTAAACTGAATTGCTAGGCTGGTGAAATCCAGAGCTAAGAGACAGAAAAGTTGATGGCAACTGCTGAAGCAAGATTGTTACCTAAAGGTTTTTCCATCAATAGGAGCCATATACCTGTGAGCATGTTAAAGTATATCACATCAATACTGGTGCTGATAAAGTGCATTTATTTTTAAATATATACATAATAAGAATTAATGAAATCCATGAGTAGGAATTATATGCTCTTCTTCCTTCAGAAGAACTGTTGCTTAATATCTAATTCAAAATTAATAATGCAGCAGGGATGGATTCATTATCTCTTGTGTCAAAATCATTCTTAATAAGTAAGATAAGGAGAAAAAGCATGAATAAAAAAGAAGAGTTTCAGTGACCAAATTACTCCTGTCCTCATCAATCCCAGAGAATAAAATTTTTATCCACTCCAGTAACTGATTGGTAAGCTAGCATAGGGAGAATATGTAGGAAAGTTCCTAAATCTGCATCTTAAAGTAGATGAGGAGTGAAGGAAGAAATAACATGTGAGAATAAAGTAAATTCCCATATATATTTTTTCCCATTGGCACTGAAAACCTGGTAGAAAAATCTTTTTCTTCACTTACTCATATTATCATAGAGTCATAGAATAATTTGGGTCGAAGGGGACAAGTTCACATTGCTGTGCCATGTCAGCCCTCACAGCTGGGTGACATCAGTTGCTCTTCCCTTATTTCCCAATGGTGTAACCCTGTTGCAGAGGCCACAACGTGTGAGGCATGCCTTGCTCTTACTGAAGTTGTCTTGACTGTCACCAATCACTTCTTTATTTTCCATGCCTCTTAGTAGAGTTTCCAGGAGGATCTGGTCCATGATCTTGGTGGCTGCAGAGGTGAGACTGACTGGCCTGTAGTTCCCCAAGTCTTTCTTTCTTTTTTTCCATTTTAAAATATTTAATTAAATATTCCTATTCAGTATTCAGCCTGCCTTTTATTAAAAAAAAAATTACCTTGAAAACAAAAGAAAATATATTTTGCAATCACTATAACAAAGATTGAAATCAGGATGTTGATCTAAAGAATTATTAACTTTTACATGGCTGATGTATGCATCTATTTGATTTTGAAATTATTTCTGAATAGACTTTGATACTAGCACTAAATATTGAAGATTTTTACATTTAAAATGAACATTAAATTTGGAAATGTGTTAAAGGCAAGGAAGAATTACCCTCGTACTGTACATAAAAATCATACAATTCACTGTTAGTATTATTGCTGTTATTATCATACTTTATTTGTATCACAATAGAATTTGGGGATTTCATGCAATTATTTTGGCAGAATGTAGCACTAAACCTGAATGAGATCTATTTTCCTATTTGACAAATATCTGTAAATAAAAGTAGAAAAATCCTCACTCCCATCTGTATCAACCCAAGACATTTCAAAGATATTTACAGTCTTTTTAATGGAGACAGAGACACAGGAATGGTCAAACAATAAGAATCCCACTCAAGATGTTATAATTCAGTTTCAATCAATCTTATTTAGACCACTGTTGTGATGTCAACATTCTGTATCCTTCAGATGCATCTTAGCCGTGGGTCTAAAAACTCCTGGGTTATGGTCCTCTCTGACCTTTAGCAAAAGTTTTGTCCCTGTGGAACCAATACTCCTTTTCTCCACAACTGGTGAGGCTAATTAGCTTTAGAATATGACAGAAAGATGACAAAAAGATCATGGAAATCAGCAGCACCACCAGGCATGGAAACTTTGCATGTTGCCCCAATCTACTTCTGACTGCCTCTTGCCTCTTGGATAGCTGAGGTTGTTAGGTCTTGTTTCAGTTTGTTGTTTTGTGGACAAGTATTTTCAGTATTTTTGGCTAATAGTTCATTAATATGTAAGAATCCAGGTGTACCTGAGGCACATGGATGCTATAAAAACTGTAGCAAAGCATGAAATATAGGTTTAATTGAATAATGTCAATACATGTTTCTTATATCTCTAAGTTTGGAGAGGTCAGATGTTTTTAAAAATAATTGCTCAGAGTGACAGTGAAGCTTCAGCACAGAGCTGGAGGCTGGCATGATGGGTGTACATGTAAATAATTGTAACTTATTTTGTGACAAACTACACAGAGAATGTATAGGATAATATCTTTCTAAATATAAGAAACTGAAACAGTTTACTACCTCTGAAATGAAAAGGTGAAAAAAGAAAATTAAAAAGACCCACAACATGAAAACCTGAAACAAGGTAGGTCATAACTTTTGTCTTAACTGTTTTGATGCTGAAAGATACTGACCGAAGAAGACTCCTTTTTTTTGGCTGAGATGAATTGGGCAATCCAGGTCACAGGACACCTTTAGCTGCTTTATCTTTTCTTTCAGTGGCAGTAAGTATTTACGTTGCTTGCAGCCTTGGCAGTGCTATCATGGATTTGCAGACTTCACTGGCATCCAGGACCACTTCCAGATCACCCCTTCTTGTTGGAGACAGAGATGACAGGATGGATTTGCAGTTTATAAGACCATTAGTCCAGCATGTGTTAAAATTTTTGAATGAGGTAGCAAAAAGAAAACTAAGAGGGAAACTACAGCACAAAGGAAAAATAAGTATTTAGATTATTTTTGTTTCAAGTTCTACAGTATTTTTAACATCAGTAAGAAATAATACTAAACCCCGCAAAAGAATCATAAAAAACACTCTGATCATACAATAAGCTTCTAGACAAAGTGCTTGTGGGTACTCAAAACCCAGGTATAACTCGATAAGGCAAAAAATGTGAAAAAATTATAATTTTGTGTTATGATCACACAGACACACAAGCACCTAGAAAAAATGTATTTCCCGTTAGTTACTATTACTATGTTATTGGATGAAAAAACATCTCTCATTCAAAACTCATGCTTTAAAAGCTGCAAAACTTGAAAAACTTTTGATGTAGGTCAGGTAATAAAATTCTGCCCTGAAAGTTAACTGTACATATTTGTTTTACCATCTTTTCAAAACTTTTCCTCTCCTCTCCTGTTTTCTCCACTGCCCCAAAAGTACCATAAGAACAGTTTACTGTTTAAATAGAACTCTTAAAATAAGCTTTCATGATGCACTTACTAAAATGTTAGAAAACCATTCATTAGAATATCTCCCTGCCTATATATCAATGCCTATATATCAATATATCAAAGGCATGTGATTATTTGTTTACCTTATTGCATATAATTTGTTAAAAAGTCTGTGTAACTTGAAACTTTAAGTTGTTTGTTTACACTATTTAAAAAATTGAATGTGTAATGAAGGTTGTCACAAGTACAGTTAAATAGAATATTTGAAGCAGAAACATGTAAAATAACAACACACCACATTTTTTCCTGCATATTTTTTTACTGCTCTTAGCTATTTATCTGTGTGCTTTACAAGGAAGAGAATTTTTTATCCAAAGGACTTTGGCATATGTAAATCAAACATTGAAATTCATAATTTCTAGGTACCTCACCTCTAGAGCAGAATGCAGAACCATTTTTGAGATACAGAAAATGCTAATATTAGCATAGCTCTGTTGATTGATAGAGTATGTTGAGAGTAAATCCTCATCTTGAGAGTTGAGAGTTGAGAGAGAGCCTTTTGCCACTTAGGAACTCCACACAGTAAACTCCTTAAACAGAAATTAAATAGTTCTGCATCATGGTGAATTGAAGAATGAAATGGTGAGATAAATGATGGTGAAATAAATGGTGAAATAAAGAATATGAAGTACTGTACTCCATATTATCCCATTGACTCTGCTGTGACATCTCTATCAGACACTACTTTGCCACCAGTAGGTTTATATAAAAATAGCTGGCTTCTCCAGACTCCAGTGCTCAAGACAGGGTTGAGAACTTAAAAATAACATTATAGTCAGAACATGAGTTAGATTTTTACATCTAAAATCTGATTAAAAACTTTTAGAGTTTTGGATTTGTAATTAGAAGTACATATGCAAGAGAGAAAATTAACTAAAATTTATCTTTTTGCTCTGGTTTCAAATCATTAAATTACAGAGTAGAGCAACATTCTTTTTGTCTCCACCCCACCACCCACTCCTGACTTGAATACCTCATCAAGTTCAACAGATAATTCTTGTGTGAATAATTTCTTAGATTTCAGGCTCCTCTGACTAGGAAATTTCTTTGTCTGGATTGTTTGATAAAGAAGAAACATAATATTTCTGTAACTGACTAGCATCTTAAAAACAGAACAACACTTTGCTGAACAAAAGAGACCAACAGATGGAACACTATATTTAGAAGTTATTTTTCAGCCTTCAAAACTTTTATACAAGGCACTTGAAATTATTATTATTATGATATTGTGACTGTGAAAGTTAAAATTTCTTTTTGCAAGGTGTCTTTTTAAAAACAATTGAAACAGCATGTGTTCTACATGGTGTTTTTTGTCTAAGAAGTCACTGATGGCTATGTTATATAGAGTAGGTTAAAACAAAATTGACTATACAGTATTTCACTGAGAGAAATTTTCATTTTGATGTTGTATAAGAAATTAGCAAAAGTAAAAAAAACCTCGATGACGATTATATGTGATGCCAGAAAAAATTATGTATTTAATTAATATAATATGTTTTGCACCGTAGCATGAAAATTACTGATGTTCAGTTTATGAATAGTTTAGGGCCCTTAAGGTGAGTGGCTGAAGAAGTTTGCTAACATTTGCATTGCAGCATTTCAATGTCACAAATGCCTGGCCACCATCACTGCATCTCTTTGTGGGATGTGTTTCTCCTGAGTCCATGCAGCTGAAGCTATTCTACCCATATAGCAAGATAAGAGTGCTGAATTTTGATTTTCAATGGTAGAGCATTAAATAACCTGAAAGACATTCTCACCTCTTTTGCAATGTTCCTTGTTTTCACCAACATTTCATAAAACACCTAAAAAAAAGACAAAAGTATTTAGCATATTCATCTACAAATACCCATTGTTTTTTAATCTGTAGACATACTTATCCCAAAGAACTGAACTATTTAAAAGCTTCATAAAGATAACACACAATTCAAGGTAGAAGAGCTGTGTACTTTTGATAGAAGATGCCTTTTTCCAGGTATGTCGCTCAACCAGAAGTGGCTGTTATTTGTTATATTAGTAAAAGTTCATTTACTGGTACTTTTACTGACAGCACAAAACCAGAAGCCCAAAAGACATTGTTTAGAGATTTCCCTTAATCTACCTACCCAAATAAAGGTATAGTAGTAGCTCCCTGAAGCAAAGAAATTGTTTGTCCCCTTTTTTTTTCCCCTCTAAGATTTCCCCATCCAGAAGGGTAAAATTTCAAATTGAATTGAGAAATTCCAGGGGAAAATAGAACAGAAAAAATTTAGGGGGTTGATGAGGAGAAAAAGAAAGGAAGCTGTAAAGATTAACTAGTCTTTTCATTAAAAACATTGAGTGTCTGGAGATAGGTAATACAAATGATGTATCAAAGTAAATGTAATAAATTTTAATATGTCTCAGTGGCTCTTTTTTAACCTATCAAGACTTTTGGCAAATTCTTTTTAGGTTTTGGGAAATATTTACTGTTTAAGGCTTTCTATTTTAGCTCTATAATGTGTTTTGGCTTGGTCACATGGTGGATAGATTTCATGCTGCCTTTCATCACCTTCTTCCATCCCATTTAAGCAATCCTCACTTCACACTTCTATCTAGAGAGGCAGAGCTGGATGTGCATGAAAATGCTATTCTTCATTTCCATTTCCCTTTTCCACATTTTTCAGTATGTTCAAAAGAGGATTAGTAAATCCCTGGCTACTTAGAATTTCTCAGATGTCACTATGCCTTATACCATTTCTGTTCAGTACAGCCATCTGACAAAGTGAAAAGAGCAAAAATTTTTCTGAAAAAATAATTGAGCTTTTCTGCTCATGCCTAGGATGAGTTATATTTCCATGTTGCATTTTTTAAAATTAGATCTGGAGTTAACTAGATGAGAGTAAAAAGATTTTTAAGAAATTTAAGAGCTGACTCATAAAGTTACTTTTTCACATGCTCTGTGAATCTGTATTTAAATCTTAATTTCAAAAACCTACTAAGTAGTATATATTTAGTGGAGTTGATAGTTTTTAATAGAAATCCTCACTGTGACAAAAACTCCCAACAAAAAAATACACTCTGACCCTAAATGCTTAGAATAACAAATCTTCATATGGTTATCTAATTTTCATCACATTTATTTACCTTTAATGCATGGATAGAAGATTATTATCTGATTTTTTTTTATATGCGTCCCTAACTGAACAGAAAGTAGTCAGCAAAAATCCCCCAAGTCTTTGAAAAATCTATCTCAGGATCACTAATGCTGCAATAGTTATAAAACATATGCTGTGGATTGGAACAGGTTTTAAAATGAGTATGTATAAAAAACTGTACCAGTAAGCAAAGGCACATGAAGGAGGTATTTAACTGTGCATGTGTAATTTTATGTGTTCCTTGATGTAACAGTGTATTTTAGTGGATATGAACCATATTAACGAACGCTAATGAAAACACAACTCAATGGGTTTCTGATACTGCTTATAGCTACAGTATTTAAAAGGCAAATTTTTCAAGAGAACACTAATTTCATTTATTTAATAATGTGTTTAACAGTACTAAAATAATTTAAGGACTTGAGATTAGATCAGTTGATTAGACCATGGTGCTAACACACAGGCTGGGGGTTCAATTCCTGTACAGGCCATTCACTTAAGAGTTGGGAGTTCATGATCCTTCTGGATCCCTTCCAACTTGGAATATTCTGTGATTCTGTGACTTAGTCATATGCATTATGTGTTTACTGGTATAACTCCACTGATTTAAAATACTTTATTTAGGAAAAATCTTACGTGTTCCATCTGTGGACTGTCAGCCTAAATTAAGTCACATAAAAGTGCTTTAACTTGATGGAAAGCCATAGGTTTCATCTTGAAATAGTTTGCATAATTGGACGAGAGATACGTTTACTAAAGATATTACCAGCACCTGGGCTTTACTTAGTGTGGCCATTTCTTAAAATAAGGGCTAATAAAGACAATGGTTTTATTTCTTCCTACTTCCAGAATATCCCTTAGCAACTGGGTCATGGTTTAAAAGTATTTTGACAATGATACCTGTCTGAAAGCTCAAGTACAATTAAATGGAAAGAAAGATTTAAATTCCATTGTGTGAGTGAGAATGGGTAAATTTTCATAGAGATTATAGAGGTAGTAAAGTGAATTAGTAAAGTCACTTTAATTCAGTTCAGTCACTGGTGCAGGTGAATAAAAATAACTTGAAACAAATCTCAAAGCAAGCCAGATGCCAAGCATATCAACATTTCATAACTTTTTCTGACTTATTGTCCTAGAAAGAACCAATCTAAGAATGACAAAATTTTGTAGCAACATGGAATTCAAACTATTCAATTAATTAAAACTGAGGATATACTGAAAAGGATCCTCAATTAAAATTTGCTTCTATGCTTAATATTACAGCTATTCATATTTTATCTTCCTTGATTTTAAATTTTTTTAAAAATGAGGTATTTCAAAATATTTCTATTCTGGTTCTCAGACAAGAATTTCTCATCTTCTCAAGAACAGATAAAACAGGAAAGTTGAAAGACTCAAAAAATATATTAAACATGTCTATTTAATGCTTATAATGCTCTTGATGAGCTGATTGATAGTTCAGAGCACAGACTATAATCATAACATCATACGGTAGGTAGGATTATTCTCACAGCTGGAGTGTCAATGCTGATTTGCGCATAGTAGGAAAAAAAAGAAAAGAAAGAGATTAAAAAGTAGGCTAAATAACAAAACCAACTAAATATCTTAGTGATAACACCTAATCTTGATGGAGGGCAGTAAGTGATGCAGTGGACAGATGGTGCAGTTTCGTAGGACATACCTGCAGTTATTCCAAGATGTTCTGAGTCAACTGATTTAGATTCTCCACTGTCACATTATCAAGATGTGAGCACAAAAAAGACTTGGCTTGATGTCTTTAGGCTGGCTTTCGTCTGATTAGCCCTCCTTTATTTACAGTGTTCTGATGAGGTTTGGTTCCATAGCAATTTAGTAATTCTTAGTAATATTGACTTGTATCTTCATCTACTTATGAAGTTTGCAGCCATCATTAAATCTATTTCCCTGAACAAGGAAACAAGTGCAAAAATGTTAAAGGGTCCATATATGATCTGCCACTCTTAAAATCTTAAATAAGAAACAAAAACTGAGAGGGGGAAAAAATTGTATTACTACAGTGCTCTAGAGCCAGAGGGTCAATATACAGCAGTTTATTACCCATTTGCAGATATTTGGAGAAATACTCATGTCATTACGTAGATGGCTAAATACAATGAACCTAAGTTGAAACAAGGGGATTTAGTAACCCATTTGTAGCATTGTGTTAAAGCAACTATAGATTCTCTAGAATTAACTGAAGTCCAGAAATGGTTTAGGCAAAATCAAACAGGTCCCAAGCTCACAAACTCCACCGTGCCAAATTGGCTTTGCTCAGGATTAGCCTGGATATTTCTGAGGTCTGGTTGTACAAACATGTAGTCTGCAAACATGTAGACTACATGTTTGTATTTACATAGCCTAGGTCTTTCCCCTACACATAATGTTCTAATAACTCTGAAAATGATTGTTTGGGTAAATAAAACATTTTTATATCTTATGAAAAGCTATTCAGCCTAATTCCATGGAATACAGCAAAACCTCTAGAGCACGGATGTTAGTAATGTTATTACTGTTATTAAATGTCACTTGTGCTGTTATTTTTATTTACAGTGTATCGGTTTACCATTGTCATGTGTGACCCACAGCATGGAGATGCTTGACAGAAAATTCAGGCTCTGCAATAGAGATTGCCACAAAGGGGCATATTAAAAGCAGCACTGATGAGTGAAAAGGTGTAATAGGATAAGTCATGAAGCCAGGGTAATAAAAGGTAATCAGGTTGTGTTTGGTCTAACAGAACAAAAAAAATGGGAAAAGATGACGTGGTGAAGGCAGAGACCAAAAAAAACCCGGATATTTTAGATGAAAATATCCCAAGAGTTTACATTTACCAAAGCAAAAGTACAGTATGACGTGCTGAGGTGTGAGACAGTGGGAATTTGAACAAGAGCTGATTTGTACACATAAACAGTAGGAAGATATGTAGCATTTTCCTCTGAAACTATCCTTGCATGCCTATACACATATAAAATAAAAATGCAAAATTTTACCATATGGTACATGGTTATATGCTTGTTGTACTATGTTTAATACAAGCTTAGTCCTTAGCTTGCAAATAGTAATTTTCATCTCAAATTAAGGTTTCTTAATGTGCTTTGTAATGTTTTATTGCATAGACTAAATATGTGTTCCAGTTCTGTCTAAATGCTGACATTACCAATGTGACATCCAAAATAGACAAAGGACACATCTTGTTAAGATTAGGAAGAAAGTTAATTTTGATTGCAAACTGTGGGCTCACGAATAGCTAGACTTTTTTGGCATTTATCTAATTCAGGATAAGAAGGCTTGAGAGTTACTGGAAATCATTATCTTAAGAAAGAACCTGCTCAGGGAAAAAATGTCATAGATCACATACAGGTTAGGAGGTAAAATAATTAGTGTAGGAGGAATCTGCTGTCATCAGAAACTGCAAAATTATGTCTTTTAATCATGAAGAATTGTATTTCTGCAGTGTTAGATCCCAAATTCTACCTAAAATTAGAAAGCTCTTTCAGGTCAGAAGCATTGTTACAAGGTAGTTTAAGTCACTAAAGTAAATTTGAGCAGTTTGGTTTCCATCTTATCTGCAGCAGATATATGGTGAAGGAGAGCATGGACTGAAATTTTACCAAGCTAAAAAGTAACTTTTCAATTAGTCTGTAACATTTTATGTACCTGCTGTTGAAGAAACAGGCATTTTTGCTCCTTCACTTTCTCATAATTGCAAGTCTATCCCTACCCTTTGTTTTTTTCTAATTGTTCTTTTCCAGATTACTGTAATTAGTATTTTTTTTCCATGTTTTCACCATCTGATGGAAAAAAAATTTCACATGAAAAATGCAGAATGTCTAGTGACAAACTTGGGAATAAGCTACTTTGTTCTGAATATATAGAGTTTTGTTTAAATAAAATTAAATATACATACACCTGTCAAAAGCACAAGAGGCAAAAAGCCCAGGGATTTGCATCATGCAAAATAGACACTTCTGTGAATACAGACTGATGAGGAAATATAAATGCTGATATGCAATCAACATAACCAGAAGCTTCTTGTCTGTGATAGCCAACCAAGTGAGTTGCCAGAAACTAGCAAGTGAGCTGGCAGAAAACTTATTTTTATTCAAAAAGACTATTTTAGTACTTTTTGGAAACTGCATTATAGATATCTCAAGACCCTACATATATCCCCTCATGCATAAAGTCACATTAGCAAAAAAAGTGAGATGTGTGTCTATTCAAGAAATTGAATTAATAGTAAGGAATAGGGACATTATGTTGTGATGTTCAGTTCATTGAGCATTTCTGGGCTATCAGTTTCACACAGCCAAACACTCTCAATCCTTAAAGAATTAAAAAAGTCTATTAATTCTGTGTTTATACACATCTTTCCTAAGGATATTAACAGATGACAAATATCAGGCTTCGTTTCTAAAATTTAGACTTGAGAGCACAAAAAATATGTTACTGATGTTGAAATATATAAAACACTGTTCATAGTATGTAGCTCCGTCTAGTGACTCTGCCCATGGCAGGGGGATTGGAACCAAATGACCTTTCAGATCTCTTCCAACCAAAACCACTCTATGATTCTGTGACCACGTCATTTTCATGTCTATTTCTATTTATTTATGTGTGTGTATATTTATATATTACTTATCAGTTTAATTCAAAAATTATTTATTAAATATTAGAATTGGTATCCTTATTTCAAGAAAGAATAAATGAAGCAGAGAGTGCTGAATTAAAATTTTAACCACACTGTCAGATCAGGAAGCACTATTGAACTTTAGCACTTATTGCACTATAGTCCTTTTCTAATAAATGAATTAAACCAGAACAATTTCATAAATTCTAACATAACACTTCATTAATTTGTAAGTATATCAGTTGATATGTTATTATTTTCTTATTTACAGGAAGATGTTTCACATGAACTAAAATGTATCTCTGAGAAGCATCATAAAAATAAAGCAAATCTAGGGTCATGGTAAACAGTATAGATCTTTTCATGCTTATGAAACAGACATGCTGAGCAACACTAGCATAGACTCTGCCAAAATATTTATGATAGAGACCTGTTGTGAACAACTTTTTGAAGGATAAAAAATGTTCTGAGGAAAATAAATATGGAAAAAGAATTGACAGAAACATGAGCATGAGATATGGTTTTTACAAAAAAAAAACCTAGAAAAACGTTGGCTCCTGTGTTTTAAATGGAGAGGAAAAAACCCTACAATTACATTACTGGGTTTAAACAAAATTTTAAAGAACTGTCTTTGGTCTCTACTTAAAATGATCAAGGATTTGACATCGGTTTTAACATCATTTGAGGAAAGATTTTAAAGCTATGAAGATGATTCACTACCAGATGCAGAATTACCTAAATTTATACTGTCTTAGAAGAGGACTTAAATTATTTATATTTACTAAGTATTCTACAAAATCTTGTTTGGTAAGTGAGACAGAGAATATTAATCAAGTAAGCATTGTAGGATGTCAGAGAACTAAAACACCTGAAAAACAAATTTGAACCTTTTTTAATCCCTTTGAAATATTATTAGAGATAGAGACTGGACGTCTTGTAAAACTGTGCATTTTCTTAAAGCTTTCCCATATTGTAAATGATGACCTAAGGATAAACTTAAACTTTGTGGGAATTGTTGATGAAGCACTGCCATCTTTTGGTTGTACAAATACAGATTGTGGAGGAAGGATGTAATTCTCACTGAAATAAGGACATAGGCTGAAATCATAAAATTATTACTTTGTTCTAGCATTTGTCTACTTTGCTCTTCTAGATAATTAGATGCAATTGTCCACGAATATTCTTCAGTATATTCTAATTTCACTATCCCATCAGTGAAAGTAATACAACAAAATGGTATAAAGACATTGTTGGCTTTAATAGACAATCAACAGTCTAGGTTAAAGGGATTTTTTGTAATTTTTTAAATTGCTCTAGTCTTTATTTTTGCCCCGGACAGATCAGCAAGGTAAATTTTATTACAAACTAGATAAATTTTAAAATTATGGAATATAGTAAATACTCATGTAGATGGCCATTATTGTGTGTAGGAATTATCTAAGAACTAGTTGGTGACTATAAAATCAGCTGTGTTTTATATTAATAGAAATGCAAATTGTTCTCCATTCCTTAAGTTATAAATGTAATGCTGATACTCTAAGATTCAGTGCTGTGGTAACATTGTGTTTCTTTGAAAAGGTGCTTTTGCCACTTACCTATTTAACAGTTTGCAGAGGACACACAATTCCGAGGAAACGGTATAGCAATATCAGAGAATGCTTTTCCTGTATGTGGAAGTATTTGACAAATTTCTTAATTTAGTAGAAATGTGAAAAAATGCAGTATATACTTTGAATGTGTAAGCCCAGTATGAGATTCCATTTTAAGATACATAATATTTTATATCCAGTCCTTTTGTCATGTCTGATTTTACCACTTTTTAAATGGAATATTAGTATCATAAGCTAATAAAAGAAAATTTCTAGAAGACTAAACAAGATTTTCACATGCATATCAGTATTTGACCGCTCAAAAATTATGTTTAAAACTCAAGCCACACTAAAGTATTGCTAAATTAACAATTAAAGGTCTGAAGTGATCAACTAGCCTCACCTTGAATGCAAATGGATTAAAATTTCTGCTTGTAAGAAATCATATATTTAAGTAGTACTTTCAAGCTTGATTTGAACAGAAAGGCATAGGAATTCTGCCATATGCCTAAGACTCAGGATGTGACATTTTTCCTGTTAACTCAAATATGGGCAAAAGTGTGAAGTACAAAATATGCTAAGGACTGACTATCAGCACATTTGTCTGAAAATTCAGTCAGCGTGCAACATTTAGAAGGTCAGAGGCCTGTGATATGGAAATCAAATAATTTTCTAATACTGAATGAAAGATGAGAGGCTTTGCAAGTTTGTTTCTGGTTTTTTTTTTAATTAAGACAAGAAGCCTCTGCACATCTGCTGCCTGAACAGTGAAAAAAAAAGCCAATAACATTTGGCAGGTTAAAACAATTGTTATCTCATTTCAGATAAACTTTTACCACTGGCAGAGAAAGTTGCAGGTGAGACCAATAGTACCTGATAGAACATTCTCAGAAATGCTGTGTTGCGAGCAGACCAGGCACCTATGGGCACATCTCATTCTCCCTTCTTGTGACCGAGCATATTTCTGTGCTTGGAAAGTATTTGTAAATCTTTGAATTAACAAAACGATCATTTCAGAATATTGGTTAGATATATCCAGGAAAAGATTATATTTATGAAGCACACGGTCTTTCTAAAATAAACTAGATAGACCCTCTTCTATATTTCCTCTGGATGACAGGAAAGAATATGAGATGGTATGAATGTGTTTTCATGGCACAGAGGGTTTGGAAAGTTCAGGTCACCAAAAATGTCATGCAGAAAAATTATGAAAAATGGAGACTAAATTTCAGGGGTTTAAGGAAGGCTGAGCAATATCAAATATTCTGAATAAATGAGTAACAGACTAGAGTCACGTTTCAGTTTCTAGATCTCACTCTGTCCGAGGAAAGAAATTAGATAATCTATATACAGAGAGGACACTTTGCCATAAAATGTTGCAGATGGTAACACTGAGTTGACTTAAGATCCATCATTTGTTTTTTAAATTGTTCTGCATTGTTGTCTTTACATTTTCTTTTTTTCTTTTTCCTTCTTTTGATGAAGGGATACAGACTATTTACCAGGGAATAAAGTTTTTATAAATTTTTGTGAGGATTTAGTGTGTGAAAAATGTTCAGCAGAGAGTTCTAGGGAATATGAATACATGAGGAAATTACAAATGAGCAGCTTAAAGAGCAAAAAATAAAAGTGGAAACACCTGCGCACTTTCAGTACTTTGCAGGCTGATTTATTTCCTTCTCAATATGCACACATAATTCTCACTAACATAATTGGAGTAACACCCATATATTTAGTAAAAAAATAGCCATGAGTGCTGCTGTCACTTCCCTAGGTATCATCACCATTTCAGTCAGTTTCTATGACAGGGACATAATGAGACTGCTAATAAATCTTCTCTTTTTCATGTATACCTGAGTTTATATATGAGCAGTCACCAAGGAATACACTTCTAGGTCCTAGCTTCCAGTGGGGAGTTGGCCGAAGTTTCCACATACAAACCCCTGCATGAATATTTCCAAATGCTAATATCTGCACTCTGGGATTGAAATTGATTGGTTGTATGCATTAGGACATCACTGTTCTATCATGAAAGAAGTTTATAACAGGAAAAATAATCTTAATTTTTATATAAAGTTTTAGAAGACAGAACTGAGGGGAAAAAAAAAGATTAAATACGCTTCTAAAATCTCAAGCTCCCAGAACCTAAGAATCCATATTTGACAATTTTGAACAGTCTTTCTCTAAGCATTTTTTGATGGCCACTTTAGAGACAGGTTGCTGTGCCAGATAAATCTTTAGTTTGTCTCAGCATGATCATCTTTTATGTATGCATAGGAAGTTCTATGTAGTTACACTTGAAGGGACTGCAGAGAGCCAAGATCTTAAAATTTTGCTTCCTAAGTCTTAGGACTTGTATTTAACTCTAGTGCATTGGTCTTCTTCAGTAAGAACATATTCTTTAATAAAGCTGCTTCAAGTTTCCAATTATATGGATGAGCTACTTCTCAGTACAGAATGTCCAGTACACTCTTTTATAAAGGCATTGAAATTCTTATATGAAAGCAAAAATCTTATGAAACTGAATACTGAAACGGTCATGGCAATATTAAAGAGTGCACAAGGAAGCATGCAAATGTCAGTGGTTTTCTCACTACCATAAGGGAACAATTTTCTTCCCTTATTTTTCTCTCATGTATTTTTACTTTTCCAGAGTATCTCTGAGAAATTTTAACTTAACTGTTATGTACCTTGTTTTCCTCTTTCAAGTCCTCATCCTAGGCATCTTAAAGTCAAATAAAAGGCTTTCATTGGCCCCAGATGGTTTGCAGTATAGTTTAAAATGAAAAAAAAATGCCACCTAACAGGAAAGTTAGTGCAAAATTTCAGATATGTTAAGCTTGCTCATGTAAAATATGCAGGTAATTTGATGAATTTTCTTAATGGTTCTTTATTTGTGAGGGTAAAAAAGTAGTCATGCTCTTCCCAACGTGATAGAGTGGCATTTCAGAAAACCTCACAAATCGAGGACCATGGTGATATATAGTAAAAAAAAAATAATTTGACTAAGTTAAGAAAAAGTGAAAATCTCACCAAAAAAAAAAAAAATCAAAGAGAAAATCTCTGTTCTGCAAAATATGAGAGGACCAGTATGCTCATAAATAAATAAATAGGTAAGTGGGTTTTTTTTGTGGAGTGTATTATAAACTAGAGATAAGAAGGCTTTTAAGAAAGTTTGAGAGGAAATAAAAAAGATAATAATATTAGTTACTTTAATGAGACTGTCTCAGTAAAAAAAAATTATGTATATAGAAAAACATCACTTCTCTGTAAGAAAAAATGGGTATTAATTATTTTGGATAAAATAAAAACAAAAGAAAATGTGGGCAAGACTAGTGTCCATAAATGAAAGCTTGTTTCATAATTTGTGTCAGGAATGTATTAATAGGAGAAGTGTGGTCATTTTGCTTTTGCAATGTGTTTTGATTCTTAATTTTTTTTTCATTATTTGGTCAACTGTTTCTGTGCTTAGCCAATGTCTCTGTAATTCTACTTTTAAAAAAAGAGATGTTTTTATTTATTTAAAGAAATTATTTATGTACTTAAAGAAAAGTAGATAACCATCAACCTTACTTTTAAGCAGACAGAATGAGATAACTTGTAAACACACATATTTCCCTGAAAAACTTTGTGACAGAAGCAAAGACCAGAAAGACAAACTTTAGACAGGATTTTCCAGAGATGGGAAAATAGACTTTCCAAGTTTTCAGTAATGCAGATGTCTGAGACCTTCTATTGTAGTCAATCATTTAAAAAAAAAAAAAAACAAAAAACCAAACCAAGACAAAAACAAAACCAAAACCAAAAAAACCATAAAAAAGTTTCCAAATACGTGAATATGTGATAATGCAAAAAGAGGGTTTAGATGCCATGGAGTCATGGGCAGAATAGTCTAGAGAAAATCTACATTTCTTGTACCTGGTATCTTATGTGAACTGGTGCTTCAAGATCCTTTTACAACTTTCTCTAAGGTTACAAAGTTGAAGCAATTCCTAGAGGTTCTGTAGTAGCCCTTTGCAACTGTAAATAGTAAGCATTCAACCACTTCATTATGTTTGAAATATTTGACCCAATTCAGAAACTGTTTGTGTGTTGGGAATTGTATATAATAGCTCTGGGTTTGGTTTTGTTTTGTTTTCCTTCTCAGTAAAAGAAAACAACTCATCAGCACTTAGGTACTTTTTGTTTATTGGAAATATGACAGGTTTGGGAAGAAATAACTGAGTAAAATCAAGTTAATGGTGTTGTCTATATCTAACACTTGCACTTTTGGAAGAACAGTTTTGCTGCTTCTTCACAAAAGTTCTGTGAAAGGAATGTTCTATATAATTACTGTCATTGATTACATATTCACACCTTTGAACACCTTGAGGGAAAATAAGTTGAAAGAAAAGCATTTTGAATTTGAAGTGGATATGTAGTCAAGAATGAAAATAAAAGTGAAACAGACATTTGCCTAGTAGGTAGTTTTCAGAAAAAAATCTACTTAGCCTTCTATGAAACAGATGGGATATTTGTCTCTCTCTGAAGTAAGAAAATGCATCTGCTTTATTCATTCCTTCTTCTTCTTCTTCTTCTTCTAGGCATATAAAACATGCCTGTGTGATAGGGAAGCTGTGAAATAGAAGGTGAATATTTTCAGAAATACAGAATAAGAAATACACGGTCAAATTGGAATAGCCCTTTTGATTTCCGCGGAGATTTATGCATTAAAAGTTGATGGGTGTCTTAACCTTTCACACTCTGCTCTGGTTACCCTTTTCGTGTACCTTCTGTAATCTTACAACTGCCATTACACAGCTCACTCACTCGTGCATCTTGGGAAGAAAGTTGAGTTTTCAAAAAATCTTCGGTTGATTTAAACATCTATTTTCAAAAAGGCAGGAAATGACCAACCTCTCCACTGAATAAAGTATTCATGTTCAGGATGAATGACAGACTGCTTTTACAACTCCCTCTGGGATTTACAGCTTTGCTGTTAGAAAAATGATCCTTCACACTGTGATATCAGAGATCTCTTGTGTATGAATATTTTGGGGTAGTACTCATGGCACGAAGGATTCAGATGTTACCACTTCATACAATGGCCACAACAAATTAAACAAGGTGTTTTAACTCACGTTTGCCAGGATGTTCAAATGAAGACTGATATTCTTTCTGGAAGTAGTGCTTTACTGAAACAGAGATTCTTGAAATC
>VZRM01000821.1:0-13153 GCA_013397955.1 Grantiella picta | reverse complement strand
CCCTGCCCCTCATCCCCCTCAGAGCCGGGAGCGGGCTCATCACAGCCCCCCGGGAGCAAGGCTTCATCCCCCTCATCCTTTCCCTGCCCCTCATCCCCCTCANGCCGAATCCCAGCCTTCTCTCCTTCTCCATCCCATCCCTGATGCGGCCCTTCCCTGGGGGTTGTGGTTGCTTTCTCCTGGGTCTCCTTCCCCAGGCAGTCTGGGGACCCTGCAGGTCGGGGTGTCCCTGCCAGACGTGTCCCCGTGTCCCCTCACACCCACCCTGACACCTTTTCCAGCACCCCTTTTCCTGGGACTGGGGAGCGATGCTGGTTTGGGCGCTGTTGCTGTGGCACAGTCACCCCTCTGGCACTGGGGACACCAGCTTGGCACCCACAGCCCTGTCCCCTGTCCCCGGCTTTCCACCCAGGATTGTCCCTACGGCTGTCACATGAGGGATTCCCCTGTGTCACAGCCCAGAGGGGACAGTCCTGCGCCTCGCAGGGACAGTGATGTCTCCCATCTCCGTGCCCCCAAAAAGGGGTGTTTGTCCCCAGCTTTGTCCCCCTTGTTCCCAGGACTCAGGCCATGTGTGTCCTCTTGGCCTGAGTTCCTCTGGGAGCAGGTTGTGACAGGGAGGTGTGACAGTGTCCCTTGGCAGTGTCTGTGATGGCTCAGCTCTGATCCACCTCCTTTGCTAATTCCTAACACCATCCTTACGTTTTCTCTGGAAACTTCTGCCTGCTTTATGGTGGCAGGCATGAGGGTTGATTCTTGGATGTGAGTGCTGGGTGCTGTTTTGGTGGTCAGAGAGCCCAGAATCCTCATCCCTTCCTCAACTAATCCACTTTTAGGGCTCAGACACACCTATTTCTCCAGTGGATTAGTGGACGTTTCCTAGAGAGTGAAAGGGATTTGGGCTTATTTTTTTTCCAAAACAAATAACACACCAAGAAAAAAAAAAAAAAAGAAAAAAAATCCGCCTTGCATTCCTGGCCTGCCTGGCTGGAGTGAAAGCTTCCAAATGTGGTTCAGCACTGTGCTGTCTTTGAGGCAAAGGATGTTCCAAGTGCTCCGAGCCTTGCCCAGGAAGCAGGATAATGAGTTTAATCAGGCTTTGATCAGTCGTGCCATTAGGAGCCCTGAAGAAATGGAAATTGTGGGGATTTTTCCAGGTTTCATTCGTGGCCTCTGAGGGACAGTTGTTGCTTGCTGGCAGTTGGCCTTTTTGGGGGGATTTTTGTGTGTTTTTCTTTGTTGTAGCTGTCTGGGCAGTGGGAGCCTGGCAGGGGTTTGAGGCCCTGCATCAGGACAGTGTAACTTTGGGAGCACTTGGCTGTGAGATATTTGGGCAAAGGGAGGAAGAGCTGACACTAAGCCGGTAATGAGATTATATCGGATGTGTATTAGGAAGAAATTGCTGCCAGGAAGGAGCACCGGGAAAGGGGGTGAGGAAAGTTCAGCCGTGACCTCCTGAGCTTTGGGAAGGCATTTAGGATTTCCCAATAAATCCCTCTGAGGGCAGTGGGGTGAGT
This sequence comes from Grantiella picta, assembly GCA_013397955.1. Lineage (NCBI taxonomy): Eukaryota > Metazoa > Chordata > Aves > Passeriformes > Meliphagidae > Grantiella > Grantiella picta. The sequence goes on along the minus strand of VZRM01000821.1, from coordinate 11,636 downwards.
GTTTTGTGGCTGCTGTGACAGGGCTGGGAGCTGAAGGGGCTCCCTTGACTCACCACGAGCAGCTGCTCATGCTGGGCTGTGGCTGGGAGATGATCTCGGTGCCCTGCTGATGTGGGAATTGGAATTACATGCCTCCAGCAGGTGGGAATGATTTTGGGAATACCTTTAGGCTTTGTTGAAAATCTTTCTGGGGGTTGTTAATTATTTGGTTGCGTTGGACAAGGAGGGGTGAGTGAGGAGGCTCTTGGCTGTGTCTGTGGAGTTCTGGGAGTGGGAGGGAGGAGAAAACAGCTCTCAGCACAAGCCCGGGGCTGTGCCAGGAAGATCCTGTCAGAATTGCTTGGATCTGGGATGAACTTTTCCATGGACAAATCAAACAAACAACCGTTTTATGCGACGCTGAGGAAATCCCCGTGGGTCTTTTCTCCCAGTCTGGCAAGAGCTTTAAACGGGCTTGGGACAGGGATGGGTCTGGAGAGCACCAGGAGCACCCCAAGAGCAGGAGCTGCTGTGTGGAGCACCAGTTTGGGGTGTTTCAGCAGTGGGTTTTGGCTGTTCTGGTGGTCCCCAGGCAGGGTTTGGATCGGGATCGGGGTGGGGCCGCTGTGAGCTGGGCCAAACGTGGGTGGTACGAGTCAAACAACTGAATTTTGGAACAGAAAACCATGGAGGGGAGGGGAGAACTTGTGTGAAAGTGGAGCCCCAGAGGCTCGGCCTTGACTTGCGAGTGTTCTGTCAGGCTCTGGATCCAGCAGACGTGGAGATGGTTCCTGGGGAAGCTTCTCCTGCCGTTGTCATGGCGCTGGGAGAGGAGCTGCAGCTCCTGCGTTTCGCTCGGTGTGTTTCGCTCCAGGTGTGTTCTCCGTGCCCCGGATGGATCCGTGTGCGCGGGATGGGAAAGCTGGGATGGTTCTGGAAGGGAGCAGCCATCTCCCACCCCAAGGGATGAGCACGGTGTTGTGTGATGCTCTGGAAACCACGGGAACGGTTGTAAGGTGCTGTTGAGGGAAGGCACTGGGATCCCGGCTTGGAGAGGTGATCGTGCCTCTGTGTTTGTAGGGCTGTGATGATGCTGCTCCTCCAGCTGCCAATTCCTCAGCTGGAAAAGATCCCCGTGGCTCCAGCTGCTGGCAGGGGCAGGGGAAAGGCTCCTGGGATAAACATCAAAATGGGATAAACATCCCATTTTTGTGGGAATGGGGAGATCCGTTGGCTGCGTGGCTGTTGCCCGAGGCAGCTCCCGAGGCTCCAATTCGCGGCTGGAGCAGCAGCCATCTCCCAGGCCCTTCAGGAGCAGTGCCAGGCAGCACAGAGCTCGGCTCGTTAGTATTCCAGGGAAACAGCAACCCTGGGATTTGCAGCTCCGCAGCCCTGGGTTTGCCATGTTCATCGTAGCCAGAGCAGCATCTGCCACAAATCAAACGCTCAAATCCCGTCAGTCGGTGCTGGCACGGTGGGAACAGCCTGGATCTGTCCTTCCCAGCCTCGCTGCTGGCCTGGCTCTAATTGACCTCTGGAGAGAGCAGCATATGGGCCATGGCCGTGCCAGCCCCTCGGAATGACCCAGCCCTGGCTCCTGCTCATCCACGAGCTCCTCTTCAGATCCACATTCCAGGAGCCCTTTTCCTTCTGGGGCGTGGAGAGAAAAGAGGATTTTCCTGGGTGATTCGAGGAGGAAAATGGGGCTCATTGCTCTGCTCATTTCCCTCCTTGTTTCCCTGCCCTGCCGCTGACCGGCGTGGCTGTGGGTTGGTTGTTGAACATTCCCATTCCTCAGCTTTTTTGGGACCAAGGGAAGCATCAGCTCTGCCCACCTGTGGGTGGACTGGGAGCACCGGTGGGTGACACCACCTGATCCCTGTGACACAGCCTGGAGTCCTTTCCAGCAGCTTCCCAAGTTCAGGAAGCTGTGGGTTTGCTGTCACCAGAGGATGCTTTTTGCTCCCTCTAAAAGCATCCTGGTGTCCCCGGAGGAATTATTGACTGCAAGATTCACTCTTCTCCCACATTGCACGGGGGGTTGTTAGCGTGGATACTGATTAATCATGCTCTAATTCATGGAAAACAGGGATTTTTCCTCAAACCATCACCCAGTTGCTGCTCTGCTTTGAGCAGCAGCAAAGTTTTGCTGCAGCTGTGGGTTTGTCTCCACGCTGAAGTGATTTTCCCACGTGGCTTTTACCTCCTTCCCCTGAGCATAATAAAGTTTAACTAATGCTCACAAAGTGCTCGGAGATGCCTGATTGAAAGGCTTTGAGGGGAACAAAGTATTTTTCTTTTCCTGAGCGAGTTCCTGTTGCAAAGAGTGGGTTCACACACTCCATCAGCTGGATCTTGTTAGTAAACAAATCGCATTTTCCCATCAATTTACTAATGCTAATTGCCACTTTGAGGCTGCAGTCAGGTTTTGAAACAAAATTACGCCTGGCCCGTTCATCCCAACAGCTGTCCCTGAATGACACGGAGTATTGATGTGGCTCTTATTGGGAAAAGGAATTGGCTTTGGTGGCGAAGACGAATCATCAGCACAGAGCCCTGAGTGGTGTTGCTGAGGAATTCCAGTGACCAGGAAGTAAAAGCTGGACAGAGAGGGAGGGAGGAGGGGTTTTTCCAGCCCTGAAACGCTGGATTGTGCTGCCACTTCTGGGCAGTGGAAGAGGTTTTTTTAAAACCTCATCCGCTCTCGCTCCAAGCCCTGACCCTTGTTGGTTTTTCCCTCTGCAGCTCTGGAATTGGGGCTGCTTTGATCTGCTGCCTCCCCTCTGTCCTTGCTGGGCACACGGGGCGGCCTGACCTGCTTGGGAATCGCTCCTTTGTTCTCGGGACGTGACAAAACCAGCGGAGAAACGGGAATTCTCCCTCTCTCGGTGCTCCTGAAGGTGTCAGTGGGTTTGTCTGAAATGTGTTTTAAATCCCTTTGTGAGGCTCCGGCAGTGCCGCTCCGACTGTGTCTGGCCTGGGAGGGGCTGGGCTGGAGCTTTATCTCTGCAAAATGCAGATGGCAGTGATAAAAAAGTGCTTTTTCGTGGTGCTCTCAGCCTGGGCTGGGCTCGCTCAGGTGTCTGTGCTGGGAAGATGCAGAGCTCTGGGGAAAAACACGGCTGGTTTTCAAGGGGATTCAAGGGCTGACCGAGGCTAGAAAGTGAAGTGGATTCGAGGGGAGATAAGGGCTAGGAAATCAAGTGGATTCTGGGGCAGATTGGGGCTAAGAAGTGAAGTAGATTCGAGGACAGATAAAGGCTAGAAAATCAAGTGGGTTCGAGGGCAGATCAGGGCTAAAAAGTGAAGTAAATTCAAGGGCTGACCAAGGCTAGAAAGTGAAGTAGATTCGATGGCAGATCGGGGCTGAAAAGTGAAATAAATTCAGGGGCATGTCAGGGCTATAAAATCTAGTGGATTCCAGGGCAGATCGGGGCTGAAATACTGGAAGCCTTACGGGAACCCAGCATCGATCTGGGTGTGGAAGCAAATCCCTGAGCTCCAAATGAGCCTTTCTTTCCTCACTTTGGGGACCTCTAAAGCCCCTGTGGCAGAGGTGTGACACTGCCCGAGGCACAGCCTGCCGGACCTGTGCTTTACACTTACTGGGATGCCCGGAACAGCCCAGCTGTGTGTCTGTGCTGCTGCTGCACCTCTGTCCCTGCCTCCTCCCGAGCAAAACCACATCCAGCATCTCCAGAGATCCTGGGAGACGCCTTTTTTCGGGAGACAGAGCCCTGGGAACGGTCGGCAGGGGTTGCTGAGCACCTCCCTGCCGTGCACCTTGCCGTGACCTTGCCTGGCGGAGCATAAATACCCCGGGACACACTCTCTGCTATATTTAATCTGCTCCACGCCTCTCCCCGGGGAGAAGGCGAGAGAGCAAACATGTGCCAGGCGTTAGTCACGTTGTTCTCCCTCCCGAGGCTGCTCAGATTCCCCCGGGATAAGCCTGAGGAGAGAGGATCCCTCTGGAGAGGGGATAGGTGCTGCTGGCCACGGCTTTTCCCTTGGGCTCCTCGGGTTTCGCTTGGCAGGATGCTCTGGATGCTGAGGGCTGTGCTGTGGGAAGGGAGGGTTTGGGATATCCCTTCCCCAGGGGGTTTTGGGGGATTTTCATTCCCCTCCTTTGGGGAAGTGTCGAGCAGGGGTGTTGCTGTGGGAGCACGCAGTGCTTAAACAACAAAAAAATTTTAAAAAGCCAACGTAGCAACTAAACTAAACAAATCTGTGTTTTCCAGACTGGTGTGAGGAGCAGAAGCCCAGTGAGCATTGCCCCAGAGCTGCCTCAGGGGAGGGCAGGTGGGCAGTGCTGGGTCTGGAAATGTCCAAACCCCATCCTTCCCCCCGTCCCTGGAATTCCAGAGCATCCAGCTAGCTCTGCTGGAAAGGTGGAAATGCTTCCACAGAGAGGATTTTCCTGGCTGTTTTATCTTGGGAGTAGTCAGGGCACCTGTGAAACGACACGAAGGCATCCTGGTGCACCATTTCTGCCACTCAGGAGCCTCGCAACAGGCGCCACTGTCGCGCTGAGGTCTGCGCCGTGGCAGAATCCGGGGCGCCCAGAGCCGCCTGGAAACATTCGTGTCTGAATTGCTGCCAGCGAGGAGGCAGCCTCCGAATCGCTGTTCCCTCTCAGCCGTCAGCACCCTTCCTCCGCTCTGCAAGGAGCTGATAATGGCTTGTTTGTGCCTTCCCCACGCCGGGAAGAGGGATGGGAGCAGGCTGGGATGGGAGCAGGCGTGTGGCAGGAGCTGTGCTGTCGGGCTTCCCCTCCTGGTAGACAGCAATAATTAGTGGCTGGAGGCAGCGCCTCTGTCTCGGTGCCGAGCGAGTTGTTTTCTCCTCACCCTGAGGGGAAATCTCTGCGTGGGACTCTGGTACAGCTCCCTGCAGTGGCTGCGAGCTGGGAGATCCCTTCCTCAGCCGCAGTCCTCTCCCCTTTTCCCTCCCCTCGGGCTCGAGGAGCGGCTTTGGTGCGGCACTGATCCTCCAGCTGAACCCGGGGGGCATCAGCCTCTCCTCACGCAGGGATTGCTGCCGCTGGGGGATGTGGGACGTGATCTATTCATTCGTCTGTGCGGTGTTTTCCATCCACCCCAGAGCATTCCACGCCGGGTGCTGCTGTGAGGGGAAGGCAGGGCAGGCTTTGCAGAGCTCCGTCTCCGCTCTCTCCACCGCGGCCGTTGCGCTTCCCGCTTATCTGTTGTGTGGGATGGCTGTCTCTGAAAATAGCCATCTTCCCTCCTGGCACCGGGGATGGATGTGTCTTTCTCTCCAGTCTGACGTGTGTTAAATCTGGTTTGGGTTTTCATGGTAATGATGGAGAGAGGGTGGGATAAACACGGAATTCATTCCGTGGGATTAGCTCTCGGCACACCCTCGGGGCTGAGCCCCGCGGACATGTGGCAATAATTAGGGCAGTGCTGTGTGTCCTGCTGCTCACAGGGGATGGGCAATCCCAGAGCTGGATCCCTTTGCTCAGCCTGACAGCCCTGGCCCTTGCTCCCAGCCAGCAGGGAAGTTTTCCAGCAGCTTTCCAAGTGTGCTGGGAGTCGCTTGACCTGCGGAAGGTTTGGTGTTGGGAACATCCCCCAGAGCTGGCTTGTAGCCAAACCCTGCTGTTGCCAGTGTTGTCTGCCTCTCTCTCCAGCCTTACCTGCTTGGCACAGCCACCATGGGAACGGAGCTGGAGTGGAATTGCTTCCTAAATCCAGGCTCTTAACAGGAGTTCAGTGAGATGAGACTCATGTGGAGTCCCTGGGAGGGAAACTCAGTCCCTGTGAGACTCAGAAACCTCTTGACCTGCTCTTGATTCTGTCACAGCCTTGGCAGTGATTTCAGTGACTGGAGCAGGGCAGCCAGACACAGTCCAGAGGTGGATTTCTTTTATTATTTTATTATTATTATTAATGCTGCCACTGCTGGGTGCTGCCAGCACGAGCCTGCCTGTACAATAGTAGCTGAACGTTCATTCTTCTGCTTCCCTGTGTTCCTGTGGCTGCCACACATGACTAAGGAGCAAAAACAATCTAGTGGAGTGACTCATCCCTCCAGAGAAGGTGTGGGCTGAGAGCAACAGGAGACAGCGAGCATGGAAACAGCATCCACAGCAGCGAGCTGTGCTGGGCTGCAGCAAAGCTCCAGGGCATGGCCAAGGCTTTGGTCATCGTGGTTTGTGGCAGGGCTGATTAAGAAATTGGAGCATTTTCTCAATAAGGCAACAGTGGTTTGGTTAAAATGTGAAATCTGCTGGTTCGTGGCCTGGAGGTTTGTCTGGTGTGTCCCGGATGGTCAGTGGGAGGGGAAAGGAGGAAAGAGCAGAGGTTGGTTTGGGAGGATTCACCACACTGTGGTCAGTTGCTCCTGTCTAATCGGTCATGGTGTCCCCAAATCAGCCCCTGGGCTGTTGGGCATCCCTGCCAGGCCCTGCAGGGCAGTGGGACAGAGCTTTGAGTCTCCTTTTCCTCTCTCCTGCAGATCAATGAGCTCAGCAATGTTCCTGTCCCCGTCATGCTAATGCCCGATGACTTCAAAGCCTACAGTAAGATTAAGGTGGACAATCATCTATTCAACAAGTAAGTAGCAGGCAGAGCTCTGTGCTGTGAGCAAACTGGTGTGGGGGAGACCTTCTGGATTGTTCCCAGCTGTAATGCCAGGAGGATCCGGCATGGCTGGACACGAGCCCCTGCTCTTGTGGGGTCAGTTTGTGGGGTCAGCCCCTGGGGTTGACCCGGTCAGTGCTGGGGTCAGTTTGTCACTGAGATTTTCTTTGAGATTCTCAAAAGCTGAGATCCTCAAAGCCTTGGTTTCAGTCCTTTGAGGGATAAAACCCTCAGGAGGCAGCTCTGCCCCCCTCGCCCAGGGGTCTCTCTGCAGTTATCCCCGCCTCCTTTTCCCCAAAGATCCGTTTTTGGAAGCCCTTCAGGAGTCGTGGTTGTGGCTGCTGCTCAGAGCTGTTCTCCACCCCAGCTCTGTGTGCTCAGGGCTGCAGCACTCCCTGATTAATCCTTTGTTTTCACCGAGTTTCCCGGCGATCAGCTCCGCAGAGTGGGAGGGTGATTGGAGAGTTTGTCTCCCCTGGCACATCCAACGTGCAGGATCTGCTCTTCCCCTTCTCCTCCGGAGATCTGAGTTCCCCACGTGTTGCTGTGACAGCTTCTCATTGAGAATGAGCTGCCAAATTCTCCCACCGTGTCCAAGCAGGACCAAACTCTGCTTCTCCCCCCTGGGCACCATCAGGGCTGTGCCTGAGGAAGCTCCCTCAGTGACAGGGAGCTGTCACCTGCTCCCCCTGCTCTGTTCCTGGGGATAGCCTGGCAGCAGAGCCTAGAGCTGATTCCGCCTCTCTGGGCGCTGTGGCTGAGCTGATTTGGGGTGTGTTGACCTTTCTTTTGCTGAGTGATCTGCTGTGATCTGAGCCCGGAGCCACCCCCTGTGCTGCAGGGACAGCTGTGACTGTCGGAACAAAGCAGGGAGGAGGGGCAGGGGGGAAATGATTCCCTCAGATCTGCGCTTGTGACGGAGGAGATTGTTCTGGCAGACAGGCAATCTCATCCCAGCAGCCTGTTAGTGTGGATCCTGCAGAATTTCTGCGGAGAGATCGTTCTGTGGGCAGCTGAGCTGCCCTATCGAGGGGAGAGCCAGCCTGGGATGTCCTGGGGGTCTGGCAGGGCAGTGGGAGTCAGCGTGGAATTGCGTTTCACAGGATAATCACTGCACACAAATCTCTTTTCTGCCCTGCCCTAGGGAAAACCTGCCAAGTCGCTTTAAATTCAAGGAGTATTGTCCGCTGGTGTTCCGGAACCTCCGGGAAAGATTTGGGATCGATGACCAAGACTACCAGGTATCCTCTCTTCTCTTCCTGCCCTCCTGACACCTTTCCTAGGACAGGGCAGCCACCCTGGCAGAGAAACCATGGAACCAACATTGTTAGCACCAGCAGCTTTTCTGCGTTTGTAGTCGTGCTTTGAGTGATTTCACCACAACCACAGCTCTGGAGTGGATCTTGCTGTGCCAAGCACTGGGCAATAGGGGAAGGAGGAGATCATCCCTGATCCCAAGGCATCAAACAGGGGACAGAGATGGCTGTGGACAGGCAGGAGCTGTCAGAATCATAGCAATGATCCAGTGTGGAATATCTGCGAGGAAAACGAGCCTGTAGTGTTTTTTTCACAGATTCAGGTTAATTTTCTGCTCTCATCCAAGTGTGTGTTGTTGAATTGGGTGTATCAAGGTGGCTCCTGTAGGGAAAACGAGCCTGTTGAGGTTTTTTACAGATTCAGGTTAATTTTCTGCTCTCACCCAAGTGTGCATTGTTGAATTGGGTGTATCGATGTGGCTCCTGTAAGGAAAACAAGCCTGTCACATTTTTTTTACAGATTCAGGTGAATCTGCTGCTCTCACCCAAGCGTGTGTTGTTGAATCGGATGTATCAAGGTGGCTCCTGCTTTGGGATACATCCCCTAACGCCAGAGGGTCTGATTTTCCCTGGAGAGGAGAGCCACTGTCTGTTGTTAACACTGCTGTGCAGGGACAGGGAGATGCAGGGACAGGGAGCTGTCCCAGCCGTGGCTGTGCAGCAGGGCCACCCTTCCTGGGCAGGCAGGAGGTGAGGAGAGGCAGCTGCTGGGAGATCCCCCAGGCCAGGGGAAGGCCGTGGTGGCTGCTGGGTGTCAGAGCTGCACACTGTCCCCAGCACGGTGACACAGCAGGCAGGGCGCCAGGGGCATCCCCTGGAATCCTCCCTGGAAAGAAAGGCACGTGGGGAGAGAGTGCTGCAGGCTCCACGTGCTCCCTGCGTGCTGGGGAGAGCAGCTGGGCTGTCCTGCTGATCCCAATCCCTCTGTGCCCACGTGCCACCCCTTTGTGCCCTTTGTCACCTCCCCAGTGTGACCCACACTACCTGATTTATCCTTCCCACTCTCCCTGTTGTTCCCAAGCATCACTTCCCCCAGCTCTGGGTTAGCTCAGCTTTTTTTTAAAGCGTCCAGCTGGAGCAGAAAAAACATTAATTGAGCTAAATTCAGGTGGGTAAAAATGTGATGGCTCGAGTGGGAACGGAGCCAGAGCGCTGAATTTAACACCCCAACTGTGGGAGAGGTGGGAGTGACAGGAAGGGAGCGGGGAAAAGAGAAGGGCTGTGAATGTGGTAATGCTCAGTGTGGTCACGATTTCTGCTTCCCAGCTCCAGAAGAAAAGCTCTGTGGTTTCGAGGTGAGGGCTGATTAAACTGCCTGGCACAGAACCCCTCTGCAAATGTCAGCGAGAAGCAAAGGGGATTGTTCTGTTTGCCTTGATTTTTCCTGACGCTTTCTGAAGCCGTTGGCAGCGGCAGAGTTTTTCCCCTGCTTCATTAAAGTTTTAAAAGCTCTAAATGCTTCGCTCTGAAAGGAAACCTCTCGGCTCACTTGCAGCGTGACGTGGTAAATCTGTGTCTCACTGAGCTCTGCTGCCAGAGCTGAGGGAGGAGGACAGAGCATAAAAAAAAAAAAATAACCATCCAGCCTGAAACGCAGCGCCCAGCCCAGTTTTGCTGGAAAATCCTTTGCTGAGGATCACCGTGCAGGTATTGCTGCTGTGTGTCAGAGCTCTCCCCTCCTGTGAGGAGGAAACGCTGGTCGATAAATCGGATGTTGCTGGTTGATAAAATGATTTCTGGGCGGGAGCTGGGAGGTGCAGGGGACGCCCAGGTGACACCTGAGCTGCGAGGAGCTCACAGCAGGTCCTGCTACCTGGGGAGAGGCAGCAGAACGAAGAGCTCGAGCTGTGGCTCGGGGAATCGATCCCTGCTCGGCGGTTTTCCAGCCCTGCTGCGCTGTCTGGTTGCTAAGGGTGGAGACGGGGATCTAAAGGCAGATGCTGCTGGTTGTCAGAAGAACAAGGATTTAGGGGGAAAACCGAGGATTTAGGGGGAAAACCGAGGATTTAGGGGGAAAAACGNAAAACAAGGATTTAGGGGAAAAAACCCAATGATTTAGGGGGAAAAAAACCGAGGATTTAGGGAGAAAAACAAGAATTTAGGGAAGAAAACCAAGGATTTAGGGGAAAAAATGAGGATTTAGGGGAAAAAACAGGGATTTAGGGGGAAAAACGAGGATTTTGGGGAAAAAACCTGAGGATTTAGGGGAAAAAAAGGAGGATTTAGGGACAAACACATTAGTATATTTGATTATACAATGCATATTAGAATTTACTATATACTATATATATTATATATACTGTATATTTTACAATATACTATGTATATTAGAATTTTCCAGTAAGAAACTTAGCGAGTGAAGTAACGTTTCTTTATTCTAAAGGAATTTCTTAGTAAGGCTAAACCCAGTTTATACAACATGTTTTAGAGAGGAGGTTTTAACTGAGGTTAAAACTTCAAATTTTGAGAAAGTATAAGGCTCTCTGCCCTTTGATTGTGAATATTTGGTCTTTCTGCCTTGCAGGACTCTAAAATTAAGCTATTTATACTCATCTTGTACGTCCAGGGTGAGACTAGCAGACCTGAGGGTGACTTTTGGTGCAGGATGACCTGTGAGGAATCCCCAAACGCTGAGACTTCGGCCAGACTAAGCTGCTTTTTGATGGAAAAGCCATTTTTGTTCTGGTTTTCCTTAAACCTTAAAAACATCCTGACTGTAAATTCCCGTGAGGAAATGCTGAGAACTCTTGGGCTGCATATCCTCCATCCTTAAAAACCCTTTGGGAAGAAATGCCTTCCAAAACCACACTCCAGGTGTTGGAGCAGAATCACTGGCCTGGGTGGAAGCTGTAAAACCCTGATGCCTAAATCAGGGTTTTACCTGAAACAGAGGCCAGACAAAGTTAGGAGAATAAAAAGCAGATAAATTTATTGAAGGCCTGCAGGTACATCATTCAGGGCAGACAAAGCTACGCCCAAAATGGACGGCAGGTCACGAGTTTTTCAAAATTTGTAAGTTTTGTCTTATTAACATATTGGGCCTCAATTCTCCATTTACACCTTCAGCTGATGATGTTAATTATCCCAGTGTTAACAACAGACCCCAATTCACTGTTTTTTCCATATTTTGGGGCTCTCAGGCAGTGAAATGTCCTTGAATTTTCCACTGAGAGCAACGTTTTATCCAAAACTTTGGAAACAGAGGTTTTTAGCACTTCATCCAGCCTACAACTACACCAAACCTACAAACACACGAAGAACACAAGCTAAAAACCCTTCAGGCATCACCATTTCCAAACCGCCGGGCTCTCCACCCTCGGCAATCCCGAATTTCCCGCTCAGGGTGGGTGATCCCTGGAGCTGCCCCTGCCTCCCTGGCGAGGTGGCAGCTCCTCCACGCTGTCCCTGTCCCCCCCAGAACTCGGTGACACGCAGTGCCCCCGTGAACAGCGACAGCCAGGGCCGCTGCGGCGCTCGCTTCCTCACCACCTACGACAGGAGGTTCGTCATCAAGGCGGTGTCCAGCGAGGACGTGGCCGAGATGCACAACATCCTCAAGAAGTACCACCAGGTACGGTGAGTCTGGAAACCCGCCGTGTGCTCCTTGGGGTCTGCTGGGGGGCTGCGGCTTGGCTGGAGGAGGTTCTCGGGGGGGTTTTGGGGGGGAAAAATGGGGATTTGGGGAGGGAAATGAGGATTTAGGTGGAAAAAAACGGGGAATTTAGGGGGGAGAATG
>VZRM01000814.1:29651-46563 GCA_013397955.1 Grantiella picta | reverse complement strand
AGGGCTCGGCTCTTGGCCACGGGGCAGCCCCGCGGCTCGGCCGGGGCCGGGCCGTGCCGTGCCCCTGAGCCGTGGCATCAGAGCATCGCTGGGGTAGTGCCCGGGGAGCTCGGGGTAGGGAAAAAGATCGGAGAATTGGAGAGCTGTCGCTTCCTGCGGGGACTGCGGTATGTCCTGTACTTTAATTACTGCCTTACTGCGTCGGCTCTGCTTATAGCGTCACTGCCATACGATGGCTGAATACAGTGCTAGGGAGGTGGAGTAATTAGCAGATCTTCTCCAGAATCTCCATTAGTGGTGTTCTGCACGTGTTGCTTCTGTTGGAACCAGAGGCTGATTTGCATGTCATAGAGTCGTGACATGGTTTTGGGGATCCTTTAAGTTGTCTGCCGTGTTGTCATGTTGACAAGTGGTGATAGCATTGACAATGAGAGGCAGTGTCAGGTGAGTTCAGTTGAAGTATGCCTTGAATGTGGTAAATACTTCATCTTGGCATCTGTGGAAGGGACAGTTCCATCTCTCTGTGATTACAGACAGGCACGCACAGGTAGATGGGTGAAAACGTAAAAACATTTTTTGTAAGGGCAGGGGGCGTTTTGGATGGATGCTTAACATGCCAGCATCCCAAAAGAGCCATGTCCTGGCAGAAAGAGAAGTCACTGTCTTGGTGCTGCATCCCCTCCCTTCCCTCTTCTGCTTTTTCTGCATGTGAGCTCCACAAGGGCTAAATGGAACTGCTCCAAGCATGACTGTCACTGGGATGTCCTTCCCTAATCTACTCCATCCCAAAACCTTGCTGCGTGTGGGACAGCTGCCATGCCACACACAGAAGTCCCATTTGCTAGTCTCTTTCTTTTCATTACACTGGTGGACTGACCAGTGCACTGGCTTTTTCTTGGACAAGCATCTATCAGTAAAACTGAGAGCTGTCTATGAGTTTCTGTGACTTGCCTCAATTCCTTCCTGTCCCAGGAAAGAGAGCTGGGTGGCAGGCTTCCTTTAGGTTTCTTCCTGGGTCATTACTTCTGCTTCTTCAAAGGCAACAATGTATTTTATAAGGCAGTTCTGCAAAGAGATCAAATACCACAAGGAATTGAGGGGCTTTGGTTTCTTAGGGTTCAACCCTGCAAGTATTCGTGTCCACAGGAGAGGCTTTAGAGGAGTAAATTATTCAGGTATGGAGGTTTGAGAGCCAGGACTCACCAGCTGCTGCTCTTACTGGGGAGCTCTCTTGCCTTTCTAACATGACTTGTTTGCCATATGACGTCTTCTGTACATGACTGTCTCTGAATTAAGCAGCTCCCTCACCAAAAGAGGGGAGGATATAATATTCACTCCAGTCCCCTCAAAAGGGGAGGTTGTTAATAATTCCAGCAGCGCAATATTTGCTCCATTACGCATATCTGATTAAAGCCATTTATTGTTCTAAACCTAGAATGTTGTTGGTTGAAATCCCATCTCTGTGGTCTTTATGATTATATTTGTACTCTCATTTGACGTTGGGTGGCAGCTGTCCTATAAACACACTGCTCCCTTTCCTCCTCCTCCAATACTTACACAGATCAAGTGCCAAAGCAATAAATTGGTTTTAAAAGGTTTTTGACACTTTAATAAGTATTTATGCAAAAGATTTAACCAGTTGGCTGTTGTCTTTCTCTTGCCATTGGCAGCAGCAACAGTTTATTTTGTGTAGTTATTGATGGCAGAAAAGTCTGTTTCCAGAAAGCCCTATATCAGATGCTCCTCAGGGTGGTGGGTGCAATGGAAAGGCTTTTTCTGACTTCTTCCTCATGCCCGGCTGCCTGACAAGCGCTGCAATCAAAATGGCACATCCAGCAGTATTCCCCTTTCAAGGTACTTTGCCTCTAGATCCTCTGCTTTGATTGTTGCACTGCTTGGATCCAAATTTCAGTGTCCCATGGGCTTCCCCTTGTCCTTAACATCAGTTAAGGGACTGCATCAGTTAATTTAATACATTATGTTGCTGTTACTTCTTCACATTTTACCATTCCCTCTGCCAGCCCCTTCAGGACTCAGCTTTTTGTCTGCTAGGAGCAGAAGTTCCCCAAGAATCCTCCTGTCTTCTGCATCTACAGCAAGAGACCTTGAGGCAAATCTTCAGTACTTTCATTTGCAGTTTAACTTTGCGGTTTAGTCTGACATTTTCAGGAGAGAAACTCTTCCTTTTCTGAAACACAGCTCTCAAATGTAGCTGTGAAACCTTTCTGTCCTTGCTTTTCCTCTGCAGGGGCTTCTGGTTCTCATGCAGCACATGGAAGCGGTCTTTCCCAAATCTCCCGGGTAACCCAATAGACAAATTTTTGAGACCCTAGAATGTTGTGTGATGAGAACAAAAGCTTGTATTGGATTTGTTGAAACTCAGTCCTGTTGCTAGTCAAAGAACAGCGGTGTCACACATGGCAGCTGCAGCCTCCTAACCAACAGCCACCAAAACCCAGCTAAGACTGATTAATGAGACCAAGCATCCAATAAAGATGCTTGGTAAAAGCAAGTTTCTCTTTTTGCGGCTTAGTTCTCCAAGGGGGTGGGACAAGAGCTTCAGCCCCATGTGACACCTCTTTTAAGTCTCCATCCCACAGTGTCGTGAAATCTCTCATGTACCAGACTTCACAACTAGGCTGCATGGTTGCTTGTTTGTGCTGAGGGTTTTGGCCATTGATTGTGATGAATGTTCATGCGATCATCTTTTCGGGCAGATTTGTTTCCCGTTAATCTTGCTAAATTATCTGAGAGCATAATTGTTCAGTTTGAATCACTCAGAAAAAGGAACCTTTAATGCCTGTGACAAAGGTGAAAAGAAACCCCAGGCCTGAAATCCATGAGGAGTACAGTAAGGATATACATCTTTCATAGAGCATTTAGTTACATTTCAGCACTGAACTGCTCCAATTTGTTTCTGTGTATTTGAGTCAAGGGATGTTCGGCCCATGATTTCTGTGGCAGCACTTTGCTCTGTTGCAGGACATTTCTGGGAGGACACTTGTAGTCCTCATGTTGCTTTGGACAGGCTTTTTCCAGTTCTTCACCTGTGGGTGCCACAGGAATGAGTGGTTTTCCATCCCCTGTGGCTCTTAAAGACAAGGAAGAAGGTCAGGCCAGCGGCACACTTGGGCAGTTCTGGCAAGGGAACCTTGAAGCTGTGGTCCTTTCCATGCAGCAGTGTCTGTGCAGGACTTTCTTTCCACCTGAAAGAGACCTGAGCTCCAGCTGGCAGAAATCTGCTTACCCTCTGCACTACCTTTGGAGCTGTGCTGATTGCTGCCCAGACTCAGGATTTGGAGGGAAGATACAGCACAAAAAAATAAAAGAGAGCGGAAAGATGAAAGCCTCAAATGCAGATTAGGTGTGCTTCTGAAAGCATATTTAATCCTAGCATCGCTTAAGGAACACGTCTTGCAAATGAATCTTGACTTTAATTGGAAGGTTCTCCTAATGGTGTTATAGTAAAGCTGTACAGTGAGAAATTACTTTAAACTCTTTTTTATTGACTGAATTTCAAGTAATTTCAGGTATTACACCTACCCCAAGGCCAATTCTTGTGGTTTTAGAACTATGTTCTCCTCCCTTTCAAAAGGCCTTTCTTTCCTTTGTTGTGGTGCGAAGTGCCCACGCAAACGGGGGAAACGGAGCACACACAGGGAATGCAGTGCCTCAGCGGCTGCCAGCAGCCTGCAGAAACCAGTCCAGGCCAAGTGCTGGCCCCTCTGAGCACCAGTAATATCAGGGCTTCTTTGCAACAAAAGCTTTAAAAACATTCAGTCAGGAGACTTTTTTTTTTCTTCAGCATGTTTCTTTGGTTTGGTGTTTTTTTGCTGCACCCCTATCAACACAATCCAAGCAGCAGCATCCTGGTAGTTTTCAGGATCTTGGAAAGCATTTAAGCTATGATTTGGGCAGATGGGCCCAAATCTGCAAACCTCTGAGGCAAATGGGCAGGATCTGTAGGTTCAGCTTCTCAGGACCAGACCTGGAATTTGAATTTTCTGGGTCCTCTCATTGCGTGTCTCGCAGTGGTGCCACTCACGTGAGTGACCTGTGTTCAGTCCCCGTTTCTAGAACACGTTGCTTCAGCACGGTGAGCTCTGGTGTCAAAGGACAGGCTGGACACAATTTGTTTTTCACACTACCAGCCTGCTGCCACCAGCCGAAGTGCAATGAATGGTGGCTGTGAGGGGGACTGAGGTCGGCTCTTTCCCTGCCCAGATTTGTGTCCGCTGTGGCTGTACCCCTTTAGCTTGCTTGGCTTGTGCTAGCTTTGAGCTAGATGTTGGGTTTAGTTTTCACACTGTCTGTGGTCTTCCTGCTTAAAATATATAGAAAAGAGATCATGTGGCTACTCTGCAGCCCATTTCTGATGTGCGATGTGCGGATTTGTGGGTTTTATATCATGAAACCCTCATGTAAGTTAGGTCCTGAGTATGCAGCATTGCTGTTTTAGAAAAGTTATTTATTGGAGCGGCTGATAGCTTTAATCCATACTGAACTTGCTGCTGTTTTATATCAAGTTGCTAGCTGGTGTGACCTTACCTCCTTTGCTAAAAGAATTAGTAAAACCATTTTGGCACCAGGTCCTATGCTCTTTCAAAAGAGAGAACTGCATCCCATCTTTTGCACAGTATACAAATTGGTAATGACGAAGCAGCAGCCAGCTAAGAGCAAAGGTGGGAGAAAAGAGAAAATCTGGTTTCCAAACCTGTTTTTGTTGAGGAACTTTTTCCCATTTTCAGCTCCGAGTGAATTTTTGTAGCTGGGCTGTGAACGGATGAGAACAACGTTTTACACCGGAAACACTGATACATTCTTAACTGGGCCCTGGCACAAGGGCACCTCTTTAATATCTCCTTTAAACGATGGCTAATGGTGACTATATAACTCAATAGTCCTCATTATTGCATCCTTTTTCACCCGTGGGATAGATTTGGCAGTCCATAAAAATGTCAGGGCGTCCTCTATTAAGGTAAACACACCACATGTTAGCAGACCTGTTCCAGCTTATTGATGCCTGAAAATCCCCCTTGTGACGGGAATCTATTTGTGCCGGCGATGTCAGTCTTGACAGACCTACTGCACTTCCTTAAATATACTTTTCTAATGCTAGTCACAGGCTGTTCTTTATTGCTGCTGTGGGTTGGTGCAGGGAGGTGAGAGAAGGCCATGCCCCTAAGATCCAGCAGGTACAAGTACTTCAGCTGCAGAGTCAGGAGCTGGGTTGAGCTGGCAGTAAATAGTCTGGCATCTCTGGCACCCCGAAGAGGGAGTGCCAGTACTTGCAGAGAATTAGGCATTTCTACTTTAAGTCTGAAGAGACTGTACCCTTCTTCTTGCCCCGTTCCAGAGAGCCCTGTTGGCATCTGTGCATGAGACAAGGAAGTGGGGCTGTGTCTTACCTATTGCAATTCAAAAGAGCTCTGTCATGCAGAACTTGGTCTTGAAAATTCCTCACCAAGCTAGCATTAACATCTGGTGGAGGGGAGCAGAGGTTGCTGTTCAAATCTGGCTTCACGGTGTCTGGAAAGCAGCAGCGTGTAGCTCAGTTCTTCATCTTTTTTCTTTACTTGTTTCTCGTTAAATCTTATCCTCTGGAAAGATTCCCAGCAGAGTGTGTCCTATGAGCCAAAAGACAAAGTTTCATTTCAATGAAAAGAAATTTTCCTCAGCAAAAGGTGCGTTAGTAGGTATCTTAAAGCTGCATCTTCCTTGGCACGTCTGTCATTTTCAAGGGTAATTTCTAGCCTGGGGAACACTTATTTCAGGGCACCACACACACCTGGGAGTCAGGTATTGGTGTCGCACAAGGGATGTACTGGACCCAGTATTCCCAAGTTTTGACGGAACCCCAGGTCACACAGTTGGGTTTCCTGAGGCAGAATCTGGTGACTCCACAGATGTCTCTGCTGGCCACTAGTAACTGTTTTCGAGATGATTTTGCTGATGGAAGATCTGAGAACTCAGAGCTGCTGAAGCTTGGAGGTGGATGTGTAGGAAAACAGCACCATCTACTGCAAGTGCTTTGTCTTAGCATCGAGTTACAGGTCGGGGGTGGCTGCTGGAGTTCAGCTTTTAACCAAAACTATAGACTCCTTCTGTGTCTGCCCCATGCTGTCTAGAATTTCTTTATAAACAAAAGGAGCTTCTTTTGTCTTCCAGCACAATATACCAATTTAGAATAGGCAGTATTTTTTAAGTGGCATTTATAATTTATAATAAAAATTAAGATCAAAACTTGTCATTCAACAGACAGCAATGATGTAAATAACTTCTTAAATAGGTGCTCATGAGACACTATGAATTCTGGCTCCTAAGACTGATCTACTCAGTGCTCTGCCAAATTATGTATTAACCTTATTGCATTATAAACCAAGCAGAGATCAGGTCTTTGTGTTTGATTAGCACAAGTGTAATCAAGAGTTCATTCTAGAGGAATAAAAGTGGGATTGAATTCCAAGTAAATCTTGTTCCCTAGGCATTGGTAATACCTAGAAGTTGGATGTGTTTGGTACATGAGTTTTCAGCGCTGGGGAGCTTACCTACGTGCTCTGCCGTCAGATTGGGCTGAATGTAAACAAAGGTGTCTCCCTTAAATGATTTGGCCTTTTAACTGTTTTGGCACTGTTCCACGGAAGAAAACATGTAGTTTTTTTTCATAATTCCATGAAGCAGTGCATCTGGTAACTGGGGAGAAGGGTTCTCTCTAGTGGGACCAGTTCCTGCTTTTTAAATGTATTGGTTGGAATATTATGACGCAAAAATGTTTAGAAGAGGAGGAAGCTGCATGGATTGTTGGGATAGGAATGGGGCAGCACAGGGAGAGTACAGGCTTTTGCTAGACTTACCTGAATGGCACTGGCCACTGGGATATTGCAGGCTGGAGGCACAGAGTGTCTCATAGAACCTGAAATGGTCAAAGTCTGTGAAAGGTCAGTACTGGAAATTATGTTTTCACTTGTTTGGGCAAGAGACTTGGCGCATTGTTTCGAGAGTGGGAGAGGTGTTGCTGGTCATCCCTAGTCCCTGGCCATCTCTGTGCTTGGAATAACCCTTTGGAGGGGGTTTTGACAGGCCATGGTGTCCAAACAGCATTTAGTTCTGCATGCCCTCGTTTCCCTAATGTGTCAGGATGTTTCCAGCCCTTTGAGGGGGTCTGCAGACCATGCCTTAGCTATACTGTCTTTGAGTTTTCCATACAGCCTGGTTTTACAGCTTAACATTTGGATTTATATTTCTCTTGCTCTGAAGGAAGGGATGTAGCTGCAGCCCAACCAGGGAATTTTAAAAGAACAATTAACTCTTCCTCTCAAGCCTTCACGTTGCACCTTCTGGGAGTTAGAGCCTCCCATCTGTTTCCCAGCCCAACCTATCAGGGGCCCTTCCCTGAGTTTGGGCACAGTACCTGTGGTTAGGTCAAACTCCTGAATTTGGCAGCTGTGGACACCATGCTGTCCCTCTCATCGCTCCTGCTCGGCACAGGCACATCCCAGGCGTAAGAAGGGTTGTCCTTGGCTTGTTCATCCCTGCACAGAGGCAAAGGGGTGTGCCACCCCGCTACCCCTCAAAGCTGATTTTTGGATTGGCTTTCTTTGGGCCTACTGAGGATGCTCTACTACCACCTGTCTCCCTTCAGCTGTATTAGTACATGCCTTCTAACTGTGGCATGAGAATTGATGAATTGTCCTGGATAGAATGACTAAATGTACCCAGTATAATTGATTATTCTAGAGGGAAACTTCAGGCATGATTAGTATCTGACTTAGCCAAGAGGCTGTCAGACCAGCTTGTGTGTCTTCTGGATGACATTTCTAAATGCCCAAATTCTTACCTAAGTATTTCTTTTTCTAGGAAGCCCTGAAGGCCAGGAGATGTATGTTTTTAACTTGACATCACTCACAGAGTCTGAAAACGTTTTGTCAGCTTCGGTGTATTATTATATTGGTGATCTACTGCATGTGAACTGGAACTGTTCCCAGTCCAGTGGCTGTTCTCATCACAGACACAGGAAACCTGAAATTCAGATACGTCTTTCAGTTTGGACCTTTCCTTCAGCTGGGAACCCAACTCGGAGCCTGGGACATTTCCTCATAAACGTCTCCTCTGCTTACCAGGACATCCTTTCCTGGCAGTGGAAGGATATCACTCGGCTCCTGCATGAAGCAAAGCAGAACAACGAACTGCTGATCAGTGTTAAAATGGATCTGAGCAGCCATCGCCCCTGGGAAAGGGCATCTTCTTCCTATGAGCCCTATATCCTGATTTATGCCAATGATTCTGCCATCTCAGAGCCAGAGAGTGTTGTCTCTACTTTGCAAGGACACCGCCATCCTCTGGCGAGGGTCCTTCCCAAGCCAGAAAGCCACGTGCAGAGCAGCCTGAGGCATCACCGGAGGAAACGCTCTGCAAACATCCTGCTGCCACTGCAGAACAACGAGCTGCCGGGAGCCAAGGACCAGTATGGTGAGGACGAGAGATGGGGAGACAGAAAACCCTACCAGACCTTCCAGCCACCGTTAGCAGAGAGGGCCAGGGGTAAGAAAAAGCAAAGGAAGAATCATCTCCAGAAGACCCAGACTCTCCAGTTTGATGAGCAAACACTGAAGAAGGCAAGGAGGAAGCAGTGGAACGAGCCAAGGTATTGTGCCCGGCGCTATCTCAAGGTGGATTTTGCAGACATCGGCTGGAGCGAGTGGATTATTTCCCCTAAGTCCTTCGATGCCTATTACTGCTCCGGAGAATGCCAATTCCCAATTCCGAAGGTATGATCTTTATTGATTCTTTTTCACTGTCTGTTGCTGTAAACCGGACATTTTGTTTCCCATGTCAGTAAAAGGCAGCCAGTGCCAGGATGCATTTGGATCTAGGACCTACATGGTACCTTTGTCTCACGCAGCAGTGGGAAGTGGTTAGAAGATCTAGTAACAAGATAAGCTTGTAAAGGTAAAAGGTAAAATTAAAAAAGCATGACTTGGTATTAGTTTTTCATCCAAATTGCCATAAAACAAGGCTGATGTGCTCCTAACCCTGTGACCTAGATAGATGAAGTCTGCTCTAAATGTCCAGCATCATTCTTAGCAACATGGAGCCCCTGGAGGCTGCTGAAATTTGTTAGTAGGATGTGGAGTTTGAGGCTGGCTTAAAATGAGCAATATGCACAAGTAACACCTGCAGGAAACATCAGTAAGGGCAGGGCTCTTGGACTCACTGCAGCATTTCATTCCAGAGTCTTTATTCCCGCCACAGTGAAGCCAGAGCAGTTGGTTCCAAATTATACGTGGCATTTCAGTGGCTTAAGGAATCAAGGGAGTCGTCCTTTGAAAGTGATGGGTGGAGGGACTGTACCACAGGGGATGGCTACCAGACAAAGCAAGCTGAGGAAGGCAGGGTCCTCTCCTTGAAGGAGGTGACTTGCCTGACTACCTCCAGCTGCAAAGACAGGCTTTAAAGCTGAGGATCATGGAATCTGCTACTCCAAGACTGTGTTTGCAGAAGGATACTCTGACCCTCAGGCAATAACAGACTGATCTGGGCCTGTGGGTATATAATATTCCCTTGCTGAGGCCGAGCTCCTAGAGTTAACCTGTTGGGTGATTAAGAACAGATGTGCCCCCTCACCTCTCACCTCCAGATGTTCAGGCCTTAGCCATGCCCTGGTTGTAGTTAGCAGATTTGACTGCTGTCAAAGCCACACGTATTGGGAGTGTGACATGGTGCAGAGCTTGCAGGCAGGGCAGGCGCTCTCCTGGTCAGGAAGGAAAGCCCATAACAGCCATTGTATGCCCTGCTCATAATGCAGCTGTGATGACATCCCACAGGCAGCCAGGCTCCTGAGGGTGTGTGCAGCCTGGCAGGTGTGGCCCCACCGCAGCTGGGCTCGCTCACAGACTTGGTGTGGAAGCAGCTCAGCATTTTTATCTCCTGCTGCCCCTCTTGGCCTCCACTGCTTCTCCCCTGCTCTGAGCAAACTGCTGCCTGCCTTCCACAGCTGCGTGCTGGATGGAGCCTGACTCATCCCCCTTGTGCAGAGCACTAGGCAGTTCAGTACTCCAAGGGGATTTGGGTTTCCTGGGAAGCACAGGACTCTGCCTTTTGCTCTGCTCACGGTAAAATTCCTGCTGGCAGAAGCAGAGTTGTGCCGAAGCTGGTAATCCACTGGGCTGAGCCTGAAGGACAGTGCAGCATGCTCAGCACAGGCTGGGGAGAGTAAGGAGGATGTTCTCCGGTGTATGCTACCCTGTCAGAGATACTTCTCTTAGGACAGCATCTGTCCAGGCTGTTCCCACAGAAAGCTGAGGCCATGCTTGAAATCCGTTCGGTGCTGCTTAGCTTGAAGTTGGTTTGGTGCAGTTTAGCATTTTGGGGCTCTGGATTCCATATCTGAAGAAGATTTATGATGAGTTGTTATGCGGAATGTTTGGAGATCTGATTTTAGTTTTCAGTACTACTGGCTACAGGAAATAGGATCTCAATAGATTCCCGTTCTCTCCTTCGCCCACATTTTACCACTTTTGGTTTTTTCCTGATGTGCTCACATTCCACTGCCCAAACTTCCCAGCCCACAAGTTATGTTTCATTGGCTCCCCTACCAACACAGCCTGTCAACAGGTAGACTGCCTCCCTCCCAGCCAGACGAGCTGTAAGACTGAACTGCAGCCCATGTATAATTTAAATCAGTCAAGAGAGACCACCTGGACCTGTAGGTACCCCTTGGGCAGGCAGATTCTACAGGGAGCCCGAGGTTCCATCCTTAGCAGGGAGCTGAATGCAGTGGATGGATGCTGGCATCTGGGGGCCAGAAGCAGCCCAAATGTGCATTCCCTGCTGCTGGCTTGGGGTAGCTGTGGTGGCAGATGGAAAGGGTGGAGGGCAGACTGATATTCCAGCTGAGGGGTCTCCACAGGGCCCTTAAAAAAAAAACAATTTTATTGTAGGGAACATGAATCCCTTGCAATGTGGGTGAAGTAACATGCTCGGCCTTATCTTTCTCTTGCAGGCTATGAAGCCATCCAACCATGCCACCATCCAGAGCATTGTGAGAGCTGTTGGAGTCGTCCCTGGCATTCCAGAGCCCTGCTGTGTTCCTGACAAAATGTCTTCTCTTAGCATCTTATTCTTTGACGAAAACAAAAATGTGGTTCTGAAGGTCTACCCCAACATGACAGTGGAGTCCTGTGCGTGCAGATAACACCTCGTGAGGCCCTTGGGCAACACCAGGGAGATCACTTGCTGTCTGGGGAAGGGGGGTGGATGGGGGTCTCATCATACCTACTTTATGCTTGCACTGCCAATGCATTTCCTTGGGACAAAAAAGAGAAAACATAAAGAAATCCAAACAATGAGATGGAAATTGAATGGATTCCGAATAGTGATTCCAAGGAAAGTGAACATGAACTTCATTCGTCTGTGATTCTGACCAAGACACAAGCCTGTTGAAATTGAGAGGTGAAAGAAGAATTTGCAGATTTTTGAGACTGCCTGAAGGGCATACTGATTTATTTTTGTACAAGATTTTGGAAGCAGCACAAGCTGTTAATTCTTATCTCTGTTCTTATGGTGAGTAATGGCGGAGGGAGATTAGAATTGTAATAGTCTTCATTTCAAAGCTAAGTTTCTTGCTTTAGGTTATAGAGTAGTACAGCAAGGAGGCAAAACAAATCTGACATCCTAAAAGCCATAGATAACCCTACTTGAACATGCATCTCCTTGGTACAACACATGACCCACCTTGTGTGCGAGTTCCTTTTCATTGACATGTTCTTTGTAATTCAGTTTATTGGCCCTTGGGTGGAAGAACTCAAAACAGGACTGCTGAGTGCATAACTGATTTCTCAGTCGTGTTTCTTTCATGGAAAACTTTTCCTGCTATGGAAACTCAGCAGGCCGGGGGTATCAAAGTACCACACTCAGTGTGACTTGTTCACCACATATTCTAGAACATAGTTGCAACTAATCTGTGGGTTGTTTACCTGCAAGGAGGTTGTAGCCAAGCTGTGGAATGGCCTCTTCTGCCAGGTAACAAGCAACAGGACCAGAGGGTCATAGCCTCAGGCTGCACCAGGGGAGGTTCAGGCTGAACATTAGGAAGAATTTCTTCATGGAAAGGATGGTCAGGGAATGGAAGGGGCTACCCAGGGAGGTGGTAAAGTCACGTCCATTGACCTGTTCAGGAACGGACTGGGTGGGGCACTCAGTGCTCCGATTCAGTTGGCAGGGTGGTGATCAGTGCTTCTGTACTCTGGGGACCCTGAACTCATCAGGAGTGGAGTGTCACCCTGAGGGCAGGGCTAGTCTCCAAGATTGGCACCCTCGACTCTGAGGAGAGGCTTGGGAGTTTACAGGAGACTGATGGTTTGTTTAGTGGCTCCTTTTTGCTTGTAAAACCATCATTTTTAAGTGATTTCTGGTGAAACGTTTATATGTGTACAGACTGTCAATTTAAAAAAATCACCCCGACAAAAGAAAAGTTATTTTGTATATGGAATGAAACCTTTACAGATGCTTTTAATTTATTTTATATCTGTGGCCCTCCTGTCCTCCTAATGTAATCCTTCTTTATCTCAGCACTCTTTAAACCATGCAGTTTTCTCTGTCAGTGCAAAGGTGAAGTGCCAGGACTGTAGTGGAGCTCCAAAGGACAGGTGCAGCCACAGTGTGAAGGGCATGTTTCACTACTGATGGGTAAGCTTGTCTGATCTGTATTGTTTTCCTTCAGTAATATGGAAGTTCTGCTAGGAACTCTGGAGAAATATAAAATAAAATCACTTTTTAAAATGAAAATCCATGTTTTCCTGTGTGGCATTCATATGTTTCCAAGAACATTAAAGTTTTCCCTGTGTTCAACACTCTGGAACCAGTCCAGTGCCCATTCCTGAGGCCACTTTGCAAAGGTTGTCAGAAAGGACGAAGGTGCATGGGTGGTGCTGGGGTGCAGGTGCTGTGGGTTTGGTTCCAGGTGGGCAGGTTCAGCAGGAGGAAGGTACCACGGTTACAGGACTAGTCCTGGCCCAAGGGGGTCAGTGGGCAGGGAGACATCCTCTGGAAATGGCATTATGTGCCACAGCAGGATCCCTCCTGAGTGGGGGATGAGGCACTAGCCTCGGACAGGTGAGGTGAGTTGGGGATGAGGGGCTCATGTGGTTCCCTCCCAAACAAGGAGGTTACAGCCAAAAAATGTGTGAAGATTGATGGGGGATGTGTGCAAAAATTACTAAAAATTATTACATTTCTCTTTTTTCTATATATTGAAAAAATAATATTATTATGCATATAAATTGATTTAAAAGTGGAACCCCCCATCTACTGCATTATTTATAGGATCTTATACTCTAAGAAATTCTGAATATAGGCTTTGAAAATATAACCTTAGTATATATAAATTAAATCACGAGGGGTTTGAAAATGTAAGAAATGATGGTTGATAGGAAAGTAATAGAAATAGCTCTATGTATTCAGTGTTTTTTCAGTGTTTTTTCAGTGTCCTCTCACTGTAACACATCATGTTTGAGATCTTGGCTGGGCCTTAAATCACCACTGCCACCTGCACGATGTACTGCTGCCATCCCCCCGAGAAAGAAGCTCATGTGCACTCCTTTCACTGGCTCAGAGGTGTCTGTCACCTGCTGATTAAAAGCGGCACTGCAAGGAAGAAACCTGCACAGCGAGTGCACAAAGCCACACGCATGTGGTGGTGCCTCGGGAAGGGCTGTGCATGAGCACGAGGGTATCAAATGAACATTTTGGAGGTAAAAATCTGAGTTAATCTGTACGGGAGAAAATTGACGTTATCTGTAGAGGACAGGTAGGGAGAATTTTGAGGTGAAACCCGAGGTGATCTGCAAGGGATTAAAGAATATATTACGGGTAAAATGTGAGATAAACTATAGGGGACAGAGTGAACATTTTGGGTTTAATATCCGATGTAATCAGTCGGGGATAGAAAGAACATTTGGAGGTAAAATTGGCATAATCAGTAGGGGACATTTCGGAGGCTGATGCCTAAAGATTTTTAGCTTTTCTTCATGTATTTGTAGCTTTGTAGACTGTTAAGACAGGTATAACTTCTTGCACTTTCCCAGCTTTCCCACAGTGAAAAAAACCCTAAATGATGCATTCTCAAATTTTTATTTAGTCTTGCCTGCTATTTTACCAAGGACATTTTATTTTGCACCACGTAATCAAAGACATAATAAAGGTAGGGTAGGAGATCAGGGGAGTGCTCCAATGGGGCAGAACCCAGAGGGAAGGTTATCTAACCAATTGCTCCTCTAATTGGACAATATTGGCTAGATATTCTAATTGCCCAATCTCACAAAATTGTACATATCTAATCAGGGTGCAGTTTTTTGCCATACTATGTACCTGAAGGCTTTCACGTAGAGGTTTGCTTTTACATTACCATTTTAATGTTGTTTGAAAAGTGTGTTCTATTTCCAGGCATCAGGGTAAAACTTGAACTAGTCAGGGGATGTTTGGAGGGGTGTCAAATCTGAGGTAATTTATAGGAGACAGAATCTACACATTGGAGGGAAAAGCTGAGGCAAATTGGGAGGGGGAGCAGAGGTGACATTTTGGAGTGAAATGCTGAGTTAATTTAGATGAAACAAAATCAGCTTTTTTGGGGGAGGGGTGAATCTGGCATTCTTTGGAAAGAAAAAGAGAGTGTTTCTGAGAGAAAGTCTGGCAGCTTAGAGAAGATGCAGCATTTTTGACAGAAAACCTGAGACTATGTAGAGGAGAGAGAGTGACTGAAAACCTTAACATCTGAAGGGTTTAAAGGTTTCTAGGTTAAAATGGGCTAAGTTAATGAAGTTAATGCTATGATATGTCTTTTATATTAAATCTGGTGTTGTGTTTAATCCTTTGCCAAAGTTCCTTGATTTTCTATATATTGCCAGTAAACTTTAGTGTATTTTTGACCTCTTGAGAATATCTGGTTGATATTTCTCTTTGTGCCAAACTAGTGTAAAGGAACCTCAATTTAACTCTTGCATTTAAGAGGTCTGGGGTGTTACAGTGGTCAGCACTCAGAACTCACTGTGTCCTCCTTCCTCAGCAGCAGCTGCTGGAGAGGACAGCAGATGCATTGTGTAGCAAGCTAGGCAAGAGTGAGGGAACAGAGGAGCGGCCAAAAAAAGACACTGCCACCAAAGGGACCACCCTGGCATCTCCAGGTAAGCTCTAGGGTGCAGGAAGAATGACTTTAGAGATAAAACAGAGGTAATCAAGGTTTGGGCGGTGGTTTTGGTGGTGCAATCTGGATAATGTAGGGATAGAATGAACACTTTTGGGGTAAAATGTGAAGTAAACTGTACTGGAGAGAGTGCCTATTTTGGGTTTAATACCTGAGGTAATCAATAGGCAAGTATACAATTTCATAATAATGAAATCCTTATTTCAGTGGTGGTCTCCCGAAAGAGAATGACAGTTTCTTTGCATAGAAAGGAAAACACTTAACCCTGCTGTTTCAGTGCAGGCAATAGGCTGCCCAGGGGAGACAGATAAGGGTTAGAGTTAACTGAAAGCATCAAGTCCACATTTGATCATCCGATTTAGCAGTCACATTTGGAATGTGAACACAAGTATTGTTGTTTAAATTCAAGTATCCACTTACTCCAAGTTTATTGTGTCTGGTGGTGGAGCCATCGGCCATCGCTTGCACAGAAGTTTGCCATGCCTATTTGATAATTTTTTTTCTGATTACTTGTAATAAATATCTAAAATAAACCACACTTTTTAAAAGTTACATTAGCTGATCCATCAATGACAAGTATATTTTACAGTTAATGTATTGCACTACTTTATTTAACGTAACTTGTAATTTTAATAGGATGTTTTGCTGAGATTTTTACAGCACTGTAGTGGTTTCACCCAGGATGGATGCCAAGTGCCCACCAAAGTCGATCTTCTATCACTGCCTCTTTTAAACTGGATGAGGGGGAAAAACACAACAGGTCATGATAAGAGCAAGACAATCATTCACCAATTACTGTCATGGGCAAACAGTCTCGACTTGGGAAACAGACTGAATCCTTCACCAATGAAATCAGGGTAGGATAATGGGAAATAAAACCGAATCTTTAAACAATTTAGTGTTTGAATATTGTTGCAAACAAAAGTTACTCACATTATGGCCAGCTGTCTCCTTAATTCTTCACTTTCTCGACCTGTGACAGGATTCATGGAAACAGCATGAAGCTGAGTTGAGGAAGGTTTAGGTCAAATATCAAGAAAAGGTTTTCCACACAGAGGGTGACTGGGCACTGGAACAGGCTACACAGGGCAGTGGTCCCAGCACGGAATCTGTCCGAGTTCACAAAGCATATGGACAATGCTCTCAGGCACATGGTGTGGTTCCTGGGGTGTCTTGTGCAGAGCAAGACTTGGACTCACGGGTCCTTATGGGTCACTTCCAACTCAGCAGATTCTATAATTCTCTGATTTAACACTGATAGCATTGCATGAAAAAACTGCTTTCTATCCGAGCACCTTCATTCCAACTTAAGCTACACCTGCTTGGGGTTTTTCCCCCTTGGATCTGTGAATGGAGTATTTTTAAGCAAATATCAGATCTTACAGTATTTTTCTTCTCGTAGAAGAAAAAACTTTTTACTTTATGAACAGCATATTGCCACTGAAATGTGTATTAAAGCAATGAAGGCAAATTAACGACCTTTTAAAACAAGATGAAACTTGAAGACCCTCTCTCCTGCTCTCAGCAGACGCCTGAAAGACTCACATACCACAAAAGTTCAAGGAAAAGTATGAACAGCATTTCATGGTTTCACAGAATAGGACTGGTTTGGGTCGGANGGGCCGGGCCGGGCCGGGCAGGGCCGCACTCCGCTCCCAGCGAGCCCCCGCCCCAGGCTGGCCCTCGGGAAGGGCAGGAGCCAGGCCGCCTGTG